>CALNHX010007694.1:0-70576 GCA_940337035.1 Agriotes lineatus | reverse complement strand
GCCACCAGTGCCGTCTTTTATATGATTAAGGCCCCGGGCCCAAGGTAATGAAGGGGCCCTTCTAGAAAGGAAGTAACTCAATACAATACAATATATATTTTTATCTACGACCACTACTAAAAGTAGGCCTTTTAACGCTAGCTTGTTTCACTAAAAGTGACGTTTTATAGTTTAGCGTGGTTATAGAAATCAGCTGTTTACTTTTAACCCATGTGCTAAAAGTGAAGTGAGGTTACAAAACTACAATTTCGAACTGGAAGTGAAGTTGTAAAGTTATTCTAGTTACTTCTTGCTTTACAGGTAAAGTGTTTTTGAAATAATTAACGCGTTATGTAATAAATACAGTCAGACGTGGAGTATTAATAATTACATTCTGTAACTAACCTTGCAGTACTGGCTTCGCAAACATTCGCCCGCGCGGCATGGGCTACTGTTTATTATGACAAAAATTAGAAGTGTCGTAGATGCAAACCTTTGTTAAATCGATATTATGGATTAATACCGGTAAAATTAAGGTCGTAGATAAAATATTGTATGCAAGGCATGCTAAAAGTAGTTTATGCACGAGACATGTTATGAAACTCAGCCTTCGGCTTCGTTTCATGATTTTCATGTATCGCGCATAAACGTTGACTTTTAGCACTTGTTGCATAAATAGCTATTAATATACCTGCTTTTATTTTTATACAACTATGTACTGAAACGAAATTAAAATTCTAATAAAATGTATATAAACACAATAGAACATAAGAATCCTAAAAATTAAGAAATATGTCATAATTATTGCTACACAATAATAAAAGATTTTTTTCTCGATTTGGTATGGGCAAAGTCCTGTATTATATCTTCAAAATTTAAATTCAACAATATGTCGCTTTCTATGCACATTAATGATAAAAGAGTTTAGCCTCTCTTGTAGCACAGTACTGCAAAGTTCGTTTTTTATCCTGCTTAACTTCGAAAATGAACGTTCTCCACTGCAATTAGTGATCATTGATGAATAATGACATGAAAATTCTAAGTGATAACGCAACGTTAGAAAATGTTTCTTCTAATTTATCAGTTCTTAAAATGTTAAACAGTAGCGAGTTATCAATTTGTTTAGTTTTATATACATCGTTAGTTCCTAAATACAGCGCTAAATGAATACATTCCGTTTCTAATCCTTCTCCTTATAGCAAGGTGATAATATTCAGCAAACTTTTTACAGCTATCGTGCAACACATTTGGACTAATGGTTCTTAGTTGATAAACAGCCACACCGATTGTTTACTTTGATATATGCAGCAGATCTCTGCTGTAGTTAAGTTATCGATGAGTCGATAATTGGGATAAACACTTCCACTTTAAATTTATCAGATGAATACACAACTTTAATTTTTATTTTTTTACAAAATATTTAATGAATTACAGAATTATTAGTTGATCAATGCGCCTGTCGGGGGCCCCAAAAAAATGGGGGCCCCGGGCCCGGGCCCGCCTGGCCCGTGCCTAAAGACTGCACTGGGAAGCAGGCAACGACTTTCTAATCGCATTCAGCCATTGCTTTCGAAACAAGGCCACCGCTCTCCGGCGTGACGTCAGCACAGGAAGGCCGAATTAGCCAATGATTGCATTTATCGAGCCTCTTAACTATTTCAGGAAATTCGGCCTTCCTGTGCTGACGTCACGCAAGCGAGCTGTGTCCTTGTTGTTTCGGTGGAAATGATTCAGCTCGGGATTCTGCGATACTTAGAACATGTAATGCGCAGGGAAACAGCCAAACCCAGCATCAGCAAGCTATAAAGTCAGAGGACCGTGTTGGATGGAGACACCTTGTCAATGACATCACAGCCGCTGAGGAGGGAAGAGAGATCACTCAGCTTACAAAACACATTTAGAGTGACGGTAATTCACAACATATTCGATCGTTTGGATTGGCCGTGTTGAATACAAAAACCAGGGAAATTACACCCGGCTGAGCGAAAATTAGGCGGCGGTAGCGAGTCCCAACGGTTTGAATTGTCGAGAACCTCGGGCCTCGCGTTAGTAACCGACGTCGATAGAAAGGAGGTTTATCAGGTGTGCGTTGGCGTGCAGTGTCGCTATACAAGATTGTTGCGGAACGGCAGAAGTTTCTAAAAATATCCGACCAGGGGTCAAAATGCAATTCCACTGCACCACAACTAGACGGGAATTGCAGTTTTGTGTAGGCTGAAACTATTTATTGTTATTAAATCTGGCTGCGTTGAAATTGCCTCAAAGGGCGCCCAATGCTTCTAAAATGGTCGCCACGTCATACGAAACGGCAACACCCAAACCACACACACCCTGTTTGCTGGACGGTTGCCTGACTACAATTCCCGCGCTAACTTAAGCCCGCGCGAAGAAGTCCGACGAATTGTCTGCTTCTCTTCATGTGCATAAAAAGGCAGCAGGGGCGTCAGTTGTTAACCTGACGTAATAATGACTAGAAACATTCCCAGGCTGATAAAGGTAATGACAGTAACCAAAATTACTTGATAGCAGTTGGGACAATTACTCCGTAGTGTGACACAGTGCACAAAATGATGTGTAAAGGGAATAATTATTGGAATTAAAATGTCTTTACCTATCGCCTTTCTTGGGTTTGTAATAATAAAAATAGAACATAACGGCTTTGATCTTAAATTATTTCAATGATCTACGATCTTAGAAGGGGAATAAGATGGCATATAGCGGAAATAGAGAAACATTTATTATGATCTTTTCAAATATGTAGCTACTGTACTCCGTAAAAATCACTCACTCGACTATAGTTGAAGCATTTTAGTTGCTATCGAATGGAAGCAAGAAGTAATAACGAATTATTGAAATGGAGATACGAATAGATGAGTAAAACAGTAGCAAAATCAGTTTCCAATTTATTTCAAGAGGTTTCTAAAATTCTAAAAAGTTTTTGGTTTGTATTTAAAAAGAGTATAGGTTAATCCAATTTTTCAATCAAATACATCTCAACAATTTATTTTATTATCTGTGACTGTACATGCTTGTGTGAACACAGACTATCGACACAATTCGATACAAGAATAAATCTAGCTCGACTTATACGATTTTCAGAAAATGAGATTGTTATTGAAACGTCGAACCTTTCCATTTCTAGGACTCTGTACTTGCGTCGATATTAGGATTTTCAGCAATTTCCTCAATATTTCCACCAGTTTACTGCTCCTAAATCTGCCATCTGATTGGTAGTCGTTACTCTGGCGGGACGAACCTAATATGGATTACATAAAACATGGGTTTAATCCATATGTATCAGGTGGAATTGCAAACGTCCACATATTGATTACATTTGCAACGAAAACACCCACCAACGAAGTGGTTGTGAGATATTAGCTCGGAGGCCAGGAACATGGCGCAAAATTTACCTTGGATATGGAGTAAAAGCCCCTAAAATTGTTATTCGCTTCTTTGAATTCACTTGAAAGCAACAGAGCGAAGCTGTTTCTTAAGAATGGATTTCTCGTTGAAAACAATAGTTGCAGTAAAAAGACTTCTAATACATTTTCGTGACGAACTCGAAATACTAAGAAGGGCTGATGAAAAGCAGCGTACTAAGAGGAAAATCTCCATGAGTGAGTCGTTAAGTGGCGCAAGCGAGAATAAGCACATCGCAACTGGAGGAGAGAAGAGGAAGAGGACACTCTTGAAAACATATTGTGCTGTTAGGAGTGGTTTATTCAGAAATCCTACACCAAATTGAGGTTGAAGGGCCAGGACGTAAAAACTGTCGACGGTTTCAACTGCTTCCTCCAATTTAAAACGTAGATTGATATGTTTCCAAGCAGTCAGGATCTGCGATTCAAATTGAATTGAGCCTAGGATTTGCTAACTTAAATTATTGAGGTGTTTAAAATAAATTGAGTTGTGTAGTGGCGTTTAATTTTCTTTTTGCAAAATGGAATGACATTTATACGAGAATTAGTAATGTTGAAAGGTCTTACGACTTGTTTTGTTTGGAGTAGTAAATATGTGATTGTAGATGAAAGACGAACATTGACCTGTGTTTATGCGATTACGCATGGAGATCTAAATATGTATGCGTCCCCCTTTCATTCATACAGTAAAATTGGCGGATTAAAAATATCTCGTGACCTTGCACTTTCAATGTTTTGGTCAATGTCGTAATATTTATCTATGCTGCTATTTTTGCGAAACATAAATTCTAGGACAGTATTTTAGAGGGGAGGGATGAATATACGAAAATGTTGGGCAAACATTTGTAGACTAGTTCCACACCTCTAAATAATTAAAAGATATTGGATAATCATATGACCAAACACGCTTTTCTCAGGAGTTATAATCAACAGTAATATCCCAAGTGCATTAAAATAGCCGATTAAATTTTGACTTTTTCTGTCAGAATGTTTTGCTACGAAATATGTTAAGTACATTTTCCGCTCAACAAGAATCCCGAGTGCGTAGAACGAGGGATTTTGGGGCGGAAAATTTACGAGATATATTTCTTCACAGAAAAACATTCTGACAGAAAATCGTCAAAATTTATTCAGGCTAGTTTACATGCACGCGGGATGTTTGGCGTGATTATTTCCTGAATAAATAGATAGAATTCAGTTGGTGAAGCACCTTTGATAATTATGTTAAAATTATGCACAAGCGATTAAATTTTGACACATATTTAACCGCGGTTAAATTTTGACGTTTGAATTTTTGTCATTGTTAAACTGACACAAACCATAGTGATTACGCATTATTACGAATATGAAGGAAATAATCATTGAAAGTTTAAGTATGACGATATAATAGTAACAACAAAATTGCTTTGCCAATAATTGTGTTCTTCTAATTTTCTAGTATACCTTGCTGTCTTGTTATAATTGTTATTATATTCTGAAAAATCTTGTTTATTGCACTCCGACACATAACGTACAAACCCTTGGGTACCCGAATTGTAAATTGATTACGCTATAAAGAGTGGCAGTATTAATGTTTATTTGACCTTAGTTATACATGTCATTTTAAGCGCAACTGAACAGCGCAGCTACTGTCTCGAAAAGTAAGACATTTGCTTGTCACTAAATTAAAGTTATTCCTGCATTTGGTAGGTATGAACTTAGCCTAAACAATAATGTCCTTAAATATTAAATTCAAAGGGGGAGCTACAACTTTCAGTAACCACATAAAAAATAATGGAACTTGTGGGGAAGAATATGAACCATTTACCTTCAACATTATTTCACATACGGCCTCGAACTTAATCTCATTTATAAGATAACCGTCCAAACGGCGGATTCATATAGTCTTCTCTATAACCATAAATTGGAGAAGCTGTAGAATACTTGACAAAAAAATTTAAAAGCCCGAAAAGAAAGTGGATGATGTGAATGAAACGATATTCGACGGATCCTGTGGGGTGAGACCTCGTATTTTAGATGACCAAATTTTGGAATTTCGTGAGGTGCTAAAAACAAACGAAACCCCGAAGTTTTTGCTGATACAAAAAGTGCCCAAATTTAAAGTCCAATTAAGAGTCTGCTTTGGTTTATTCGTTTTGCGCGAATATCAATCAATAACTGTTTGTGTGCAGGTCTGCTTCGTACAAATTGTGCTGCAGTGAAGGAACCAGAACGAGTTAACAGGAAAGGTAACAAATCGACCTGTCGTCTGCTGAAAAACGTATTTGTAGTTAAACATTGAAAACGAGACAGACCAACGTAATTTTCCTAGTAAAAGCAACAGTCGAATTTGGAATAGTTTATCAATTCAGTTGCATTGTATTTTACTCAGCAGTTGGTATATTCGTAGATTTTAACAAAATGATACATATTTATTCTTGTTATATTTATTGTGATATCCGCATTGGTTTTTCCCCAATTTAGGAAGATTTTAAGTTGTCGATATTAGAATTAAGTTTCGGCTTAGACCGCTTCGTCTTTGTAGATAAACACCCAGCATTTTTGGCTTAATGTGCCTAACACCTTGTGAACTCAAACAGATCACTGTGGCTAAAATTATTACATTGAATAAACAGTTTCAATCCATATCTAAAACATAATAGATGTGTTTCATTAACTCCTTTTAATATATAGTACTGCTAACATAAGCAACGCTTCTACAATTGGTGACCCCGTCGTGATCTGAACACGCAACCTTCTAAAACTTTGTGCTCAACAAAAACTTTAATCTGTAGTCTTCGTAGAATTAGAGTAGGTACTGCATAAAAATGTAATATGAAACTGAAGGAAAATTCATCAGCTCGACGGTTTAAATTTTTATCACGGTAGCTTCGGCTCGTTACCTTAATAATTAACTAAAGCTGCTGTGGCACTCTCATTAAAATAATTCCCGGCGCTACTAGAGATAGACAAAAAAATGATTTCGAAGTACACCCTGACTTTATATGGTTGTGTAAAGTTCGCCCTTGCATATGAAGCTAGCGAAGTTTGAAGCATTATGAGTACACGATGTTGCAGACATGAAGTGCCCGTTACTTGCCACCCGATCACCATTGTACACTTGGACGAGGACGTTGTGGTGGTCAACAAACCTGCCTCTATCCCCGTAAGTGGCTATGAGACTGCCATTATTTTCCGTACGCACTGTATGTTGGTAGTAGTGCAGGTGCTATGTGCTTGCGCTTCCTTTTGTGTTCGCATGCTGACCACTGGCTGGCTTTTTGTAACTTTAATGCGCAGTTTCAGATTTGTGTAGTGTTTGCGTATAGTAAATAATTAATGGGCGCACTCTGATTGCGAGGTGTTTAATGTGTAAGGATTTCCAGCGAATCTTGAAATGTTTGAGCGGCGTAAGCGACGTTTCCTTTCATGTTAATCTCCTTTAAGTGCTGCGTACTGCACTTTCAGCATGCAGGTAATTTCTATGTTTTCTTTTTCAGCGATGTTCAAGTATAAATTAATTTTGCATCAAGTACTGCTGCGGACGAAATTGCTTGGTTGACTAAATTTTATAACAGCTGAGCTATGAGTATAAAAATGCACCTCCACTTGTATTAAGCTTCGTATTTTTTGTGTAATTGTTTTCAATTCCTGTTAATTAGGAAATGGCAGGTATATTCTTGAAATAAAATAATACTCAATTATATTATTTTTTCGGCGATCGGAATAAATCTATAAATTAATAAATTGCGTTACGTTACGTCTTTGCCGACCTAGGTCGATATATTACTTTTCGGCCTGGGCCGAAAAGTTATTCCCATACTCTGTTTTTCTTGTTCTGCATCCGCTTAAACTCAAAATAGACTTGTAAACATTTGATTATCTCCAAATTCTAATTGAAAATTTTTATTGTTAATAATTTATCATATTACGAATAAGAGAAACCGCGTTGCACAGTTGGGAAAGCGCGAGGCTTGCATTAAGCAAGTCCTCGGTTCGAATCCCGCGGGAGACGGAATTTTTCCGCAACTTTGGCAATTGGAATCGGGCTCGGTGAGACCATTCACAGTTGGGCACCAAATTAACTGTGCTCTACTCAGAACCACAGACTTAAGAGATAGAGTAACAAGGTCAACACATCACCATGACACACACCTCACACAATGGTTGCTGCGCAAGCGCAAAAGGCGCGCTCCAACTCTGTAACCCGAATCCGGTACAAGATGAGCATTGTACCGGCAGATGCTAGCGTACGAAGCACCAGCCTCTACACCGCAAGGTAAATGAGGTTACAGATAATACATACATAGTACGTATAGTGTGTCCCACTTACGAATGTAATACACTTAAGATATCATTAAGTTTTTATCTGATTTGAATCAAATTTTCCTCAAAGATAGAACACATTATGGCCAACCTGTAGCTAAAAACCATTCGCCCCTTCAAATATTAGGTTTTTTAAACGGAAAATGTTACTGATTATCCCGTCCATACATATAACAACAAATAGATATACACATTTCGACGAATCAGATCGTTCACACTGTGCAATAATTTGATTAAAAAAATCCTCGCAGTAATTAACGTGCAGACGAAACGTAAGCAGTACATTATCATGTGTATATCGATGACTTTTCAATTAGGTTAAAATTCGGTAAATAATCAGTCATACAGCCCTCGTGTAAAATTGTAATATTGGCAAAATTTTTACTAAACTAACTCAAAACATCCATAAATTGCTCAATGAAAATATCAATTATTAACAAATAAAATCGTTTACGGTTGTTTTCGTTGCTTATTTTAAAAAATCTGAAAATATTATTTTAATACGGTTTTTAGTTGTCAAGTGGCTTTTTCATAAAAGTAAAACATGAAACATTTTGAATTTAACTTTAATTTTATGAACCAGTTTTTCACAAACTAGAAATAAATTCTAGGCAAAAAATAGTATATTGTATGTTAAGAGCTGAAAGTGCATTCTTGCCGCTTGCGCATGTATATTGCTGGTTGAGACGAAGTCGAAACCAGCAATCATGCAAAAGCGGCAAGCGCACTTTTAGCCCGAAACATACATACTATTTTTTCGACGACTGAGCATATTATTAAAGGAAAATATCAAATTTCGTTTTATCGCAAAAATTAATTGACAATCAAGTTAACATTACTCGCGCAGTCTATATGACATGTGACGCGATTATTTCCACAAATGACAGGCGTTGTCAAGGAAACATTCGGACGTGGCTACCTATTTTGTTCACGCGGAAACCCAAAACGCTCGGCGAGCGGCAAAAAGATGAAAACGCACGCTCAGCGGCAAATGCCAACTTTCTGTTGTCAAATGACAGTGAGAAAAATCTACTTTCGATGTCAGTCGTCGAAAAATAAATATTATTTTTTCTATTTTGCCTTTAGAATAACTCCATTCTAGCACCCAAATGACGTCAATTGAGTGTTAGAATAAGTCGCTATGAAATAACGTCAGTTGGGTGCTAGAATGGAGTTATTCTAAACGCAAAATAGAAAACATTTTAATTTTTTAATTTATAAGATGGTATAAAGCGGCAAAATAGAAAAAATAGCAACACTCGTTGCAGAACGTCCTTCAAGCACTCATTTGTGCCTCAACTCGCCGCTATGCTCGTTTCGGAATTTCAAATTCGTGCTTGAATAGATGCCTTCTGCAACTTGTATTTTAATATACTATTCTAGTATTTGAAGCATGATATCAATCTTTTTCATTTTGATCAAACTTTGGATTTAAGATTTAAGCATCTTGTGCAATTTTGAACAATTTTCCAGAAAAATGCATAGGTATGGTTTTTGATTTTTTTTCTATGATTTTGTTATCGCAGGTAGCTTTGCGTTTGAAGCGGGCGAATGGTTGTTTGGCCGCCAGTAAACAATGATGTGTTCTATATTTCTGGAAAATTTGGTTCAAATGGGATCAAAAATTGTGTTACACTTGCAGGGGGACACACTGTATAATGTCAATTAATTAAAATTCCATTGTTGTCTTAACAAAGAGTGCTTACAAGAAGGTCAGCAACTGTCATTCAAGCGTCATGTATGTTTAAATAACACGTTACAAGTTGGCTGGAATAATGTATTTGCCGATAACATAAATACTTAGTTCGTTTAGATGGTGAAAATAAATAATTTTTCAATTAAAATTTGGATTGCGACTATCTTGTTTCAGTAAAATTGGGCCTACTGTGATTTTTCAATTTTTTGCAGTCATTTTTGCTCGCAGTTGGCTTGCAATTTGCAGTAAAATTATTATAAAATGATAAATATAACCCCCTCAATAGGTAACATAATTAAATGAAATTTGAATTGGCTCAAAAAATTTATAAGGAAGATACAGATAAATTGTTAATCATAATGCACAGAAATAACATTTATAAGATGCCTAAATACGTAAAGTTAGTTTAGTTACGTTTTAAACTCAATGATAATTTTGTTAAATATATTTTTATTTAAATTGTTCTATTGCAGCTTACATAAAAACAACGTTTAAGTGAATTTGTTTTGTACGTAAATGTGCAGTTATTGTATATTAGAACTAACATAAATGGTTAAGCATTTGGTGAACAGCTAACTTCTTTGAATTCAAACTCATGTCACGTTGCATAGTAATGTCAGTATGTCGTAAGTATTTGAAAATTCAGAGAAAATTTATCGTTTTGGAAATACCATTATACGTACAACAATCATAACAATGTTCAGATACTAAGTATACGCAAATATTTAAATATAAACTCCTTAAAACCTGAAAAGTGAAAATGGCAATATGAAAAATATACAAAAAATATTTTAAAATGGCAGTGAGTATACTACGTTTAACCAACGCATGGAGTAAAAGCCCCTCCTACAAATGCGCGCTAAATTTTAATGGAGTATTGCTATTGGTAAGCCAGTTGAACACAGCTCAATTTAGTTGAATAGTTGAAATTCAACCATTTTTGAATTCTCTGAGTTTTTAATTTGTAACGTGTAAAATATGTCTCAACAATCTAGACTCCTACCAGTAATTTGAAATGTCTGTTCTGTTCGTTAAAAGAAGTATAACTTCGTATGCATTGAATAGTATAAAAATAACATTTGTTAAATAACTTGTTTGGCGTTGACGTATATAATATATTATTTTCTACAACCGTAAAAAATGTGATATTCACGGATCGCTATCGATACTAAAAGTTGTAAGCTAAACTATAATATTAAAAAACAAATTATCACAAGAGGCCGCTTTTTCATAATTATTAATTAATTCTTATGCTCTTTATGCACCTCGTACTTGAAATACTTTGGTGCTACTCGGCTTACGCTTTGTCAAAAAATCATTCTCCAGCACCAGTGTAGTTTCGTGCTCTAGATACATAAATAACTATTTTCGAAAACCGCCAAATAAGCGGATATTCGGGCATCGCTGTCGATAAGTTTTCATTTTTTTTTAATTGTAAAAAATAGATCATTAGTTACGTTGTCATTGACGATGTGCGCGAAACAGTATTGATATACTTTTTTGGCTGTTGGAAAAATATTGTTTATGAATATATTTCATTATTTTGATAAAGCTATATATAAAAACGCTGTAGGCTAGACTTTTCTGAATGGAATTTGTGTGATGTAGTATTTAAAAAAAAGTGATCACAACCGCGCTTCCATAGTTATGCATAACCTTTTTTTCGTACTATGTATCTTGTACGTGAAATACTTTGGTGCACTAGATTCATAAATAACTATTATCAACAACCGCCAAAAAAGGGAAACATTTTCGCATCGCTATTGATACCTGAAGTTTGCATTTTTTAACATGAAAATAATAAGTTATGTATTTATGTTGCCATTGATAACGTGCGCGAGACAATATACATATTCTTTTTTGGGGGTTGTAGAATAAATATTGTTTATGACTATTTTCCACATCTCTTATTATCCAATCAAATGTCACGATTCTTCAAAGTTGAACCAATCGCATGTGTTGATGGTGGCAAAAAATCAAAATTTTCCTTTGAGGTTTTAATCAGGTTTTTTCCACTTGTATCCATGGCAATTTCCAAATATGTTGTTTTAGTCAAGGCGGTATTTTATAAACGTTATTTAATCTGTCATTGTGCATCAGTATATATGTCATATTCATTGCATACCGATACAAAATGA
Source organism: Agriotes lineatus (assembly GCA_940337035.1). Classification (NCBI taxonomy): domain Eukaryota; kingdom Metazoa; phylum Arthropoda; class Insecta; order Coleoptera; family Elateridae; genus Agriotes; species Agriotes lineatus. Next base: position 59,039 of record CALNHX010007694.1, on the reverse strand, counting down.
ATCGCTAGTTGGGAAATAGTCAACAATATGTATTTCGGGATCATGATTTTTTAAACAGTCCTATCAGCCAATAGTAATGAGAAAAAATTTCAGATCGACCAATAGCATAAAAATTACACTGACTATTTGCTAGTAGCTGATTACAGCGACTATTTTTTCACAAACCATTCAAATCGTTCTTCTGCTGTAACACAACTACCTAAAAGTGGAGTAGGTGAGCAGCAGTTTTTAAAAATAACAGGACACTCATCTGGAAGCTCCATCAAACCCTATCTACAACAGGACTGTTTAAACAATAATCACGCCGAATTACATTCGTGGTAATATTTTTTTTATAATTTTAACTAGATTATCACTCATCTTTGTTGCTATTAAGAAATCCCACTCGTGGACGTCATCCACTCGTGAGATTTCTTAATAGCAACAAAAATTCGTGAATCTAGTTAAAGTTATCAAAAAATTATCACCACTTATGTAATTACTGTTGAATTGTTTTACTCAAGATTTTTTAGTTTTTGGTAACGTCCGTCGACAAACTAACTTTGACGAATTTGATCACGTTAGTTTGTCTTGTGACATTGCCAAAACAAAAAACTTTCGTAAAACATTTTTGCTGGCAAAATCATTTGCCCTTAATACATTACTACTGAATATTTTTCATTATTTTGATAAAGCTGTAGAAAAAACGTGCCCGAAATACGTTAAAAATCGCACATTTTAGGGTAGGTACCGCATCACTTTAAAGACGAACGAGTTATTTAGTTAAAAAACTTAATAAATTAAATTTGGATGAAGTCTTTCAAACATAGTTTTCAATTAATCAAATGTTGTAACAAACGTGCGATTAACTACTATCTTGATAGCCATTAACGTCTATTGTTCACAGTATTTACTTAATTTATTCCATTCGCGTGGTAAAATAGCTGCCGTTTTGAAAAGCTTTATTTACGAATCAATCTCGCGGCTGGATCGCGGTTTAAGTTTTCAGTGGAGTCATATAAAAGCATAATCCGTCTTTCTTATAAAATGCTGTCATGTGTGTTTGCTGTTTTTGACCGAGTCGCGCGTAGGCGATTTGCATATAAAGCGTGAGCACTTCTATCTTTGTAGTTTATGGCGTTACACAGAAGTTAATTTAAGATTATATCAACTAATGGTTTGTTAGTTTTGAGGCATTTAAGTGTGTATACACCCAGTAACGCATGGGATCATTATTAAATTTGGGCAGCTCTAGCTTGCCCTCGTATATAAAGCAGCACTAAATCTAAGCTCGGGGCGATATCTTTAAACCCATGGCAGAAACGAGATGTTTGCTGCGGGGTGTTGCGCAAACACCCCATGCTTATTTGTTTAGGTGGATTAAAATCGGCAAAGGCGGCGGAGCCAGTGGAGGTGATCTGTAGAAAAGTTTGGAAATTTCGTCCATAACAGTAACCCCGATTAGCGAATGAGATAAGGCTCGAGTGCGCCCGTTAATTTTAGATGTTTAGATGTTCCTGCCCTTTGTGCTTTGCACGCATTTTCACTTTAACGTAACACTTTCCCCCCGGACCACGCTTAACTAACTTTTATGTTTCTTGCACAAACTGAGCACACTGATATTTAAGAATGGACCGTCTTTGTAATTTCGGCGTTGGAACGGCCTGATACAAGAACACACGAAACAAGCACAACTCTTACAGTCAGAGACCTGTACGTGTAAATATTTCTTTGGTACTTTTCATGTGCCGACTTAGGTACTGGAATGGGCGCATGAAAAGTTTATTGGTTTTGTTGGTTGATTCCAGACATGAGACCCCTGTATTAGCAAACCCAATCAGGCTAATTCACGTTGACGAGGATTTAATTGTTTTGGACAAACCGTGTTCACTCCCGGTGAGTACCGTGTGGATCCGGTCGTCTCCAGTACCTACATAAAACACCATGTGCGATCTGGTGTGTAATGCGATTGTTTTGTGAAACAAGAATGTTCAGGAAACTGTCTGGATGTTTGGTGTTCCCTAGATGTTGTATTAATCAAGCCGTGTACCGATTTTGTAGGTGTTAAACCAATTGAACTTAACGACTCTCACCCGCAAAATTTTACAACTGCAACTGACACGTTGAGCTCTAGTCTCATTAACTTAAAGCAGTTTTGTTTCATTCAATATCGACTTTTAACATGGGTAATTAGTAATTTCCTGTTTACAGCGATCCCTGTATGTTTATAATTTCTGTACAACTTTTTGTAGTAGTTTTGAATGCTTGTTTTTGTAAGTAAAACCTAACTGCACCACCCACGGCTCTTACTGTTGTTCGGGAATTTTCCTGAATTCTTATCTACACCGTCAGACGCGACGGTGTTAACATATACTTCACCCTAAAGGGTTTATTTCACATCCCAGTTTTTGCATTTGAATCTAGGGCAAAAAACCCCTGGACAAAAAACCCCGGACAAAAACCTTCCCGGATAAAAAACCCCCGGACTAAAAACCCCCCGGATAAAAAACCCCCGGACTAAAAACCCCCATCATAAAGAAAATACCCTCAAATCATGTGGGGTCCGTGGGAGATTATTATTTTTATTAATAATAGTGAGTTATTAATTATAATTATAATTACCACTGATGCAAGAATGCAGATCAAAATGACACATGTAAAAAGTAGGACATTTATTTAATACAAAATACATTAGCAGGTATCTTTGTATTATAGCTTTTGTTATCAGCGGTAATCATAGTTGTCCAATAAGAAGGCAGGTGATTACTATTTTCTAAAAATTGCAAATGGATTCTAGCATGAGTACAGAATGATAATTAATAATTGGAAATTGGCGACAGACTAAACTAAATTGGCTTTCTCTGAAGAATAAAAGACCGACATATCAAATTTTGCAAACTCGCCTGAAACAAGTATTCCAAGAGCCAAGATTATACAGGGTGTATTAAAACGTGCGGAGAATATTTACAGCACGCAATTGTATGTCAAAAATTGAACCAAAAATTATAATTATCATTTGGTCTGGGACGAATAGTTTTTGAAATATTATCCTTGAAAAGTTGTTAAATTAGACAACAATGTGCATTTCGACAGCAACGGATTATGCATTCACAAGGCGAACGTGATTTAGAAAACTTTTTAATTGCCGTAAATAATAACATTAGGTTGTGAATTTTCTGTATGTGTGTTATATTAAATAAATGCCCTACTTTACATGTCTCATTTTTTTTGCATTCTTGTATCAGTAATGAATGATAATTATAATTAATAACTTATTTTCAATAATAATAATAATCGCCCACGGACCGCACATAATGTGCGAGTGTTTTCTTTATGGTGGGGGTTTTTAGTCCGGGGGTTTTTTATCCCGGGGGGTTTTTAGTCCGGGGGTCTTATGTCCGGGCTTTTTTGTCCAGGGGTTTTTTTGTCCTGTAACGTTGCATTTTACTATCGATACACTTTGTAGTCTTGTTCCACCGCTGTAACAATTACAGAAGACAGCGATATCCTATACCAAAATGTACCACATTCAGTTTTCTGTGTCAGTATATCCGTTTTACCTGTTTTATACCGGCTTGGGTAGCAGTAGAAAATAATAACTGTAAGTTTCGAGTTTTATTTGTTTATAATCAACCATGCTTTGGCATAATCTACTTTTCTATATTATTGCTATGATGATGCTATGACGCCGACAAGCTTGACTTCTGCACAAACCGTTTGATTCCATATTTTTCTGTTTCCTTTTAACAATTTATTATTTTGTACTAATCTAAAACAATTTTAGTTAAACTAACAGTTTCCACAACTGACTTGTTAAAAAAGTGCATGCTTGTGTCAACACAATTTTTATAACTCTGCGTATAATTTAAAGTGACTTGAATATACTTTCATATTTTTAAATGCATGTACGTTGCTAAAATTACTTATGTTCAGAACATTTTCTAAGTTTAGTCTTTGTTATTTTGGTTAATTCTAAAATTATTCGTTCGCATTTCATTTAACCTCTGGTTAGCCATAACCGATTGATAGTTTTCACATTGTAAACCTGGCTTCATATTTTGAGGTTATATAATCTGACACTTATGACAGTCTCTGTCAAATTTGATGCGCATTGTTGCCAGGCCGAATAAATCTAATATCGTACAGTGCGACCTCGATAATCCGGACTAATTAAAACCGCAGTGATCCGGATAAGTAAATAATTCGGATTACTGAAGCGAAACAGTTTTTGTATTGAAAAGAGAAACATATTAAATAACTAGAAACTAGTACATAAACAAACATTATTTAAAACAGAATCATACTTATTAAATTTTATATTATTTGGTGAAGTACTTTGTAATTGTTGTTTGCTTGATCCTTTTCTGGTTCATTATAAAAGCCATTTCTTTTAATCTTTGAAGTACAAGAACATCATATAGTGGGATATTAGTTTTCTGCCCACTTTATGCACGCATTAAATCTTTTAACTGCCTCGTCATTCTTAACAATCTGGTTTGTATTATTTAACTCTGGACCTTCATTGTCACTACCATGATGTTCGTCTGTAGCATCTATATCTTCCAGTGGTAACAAATCTTCATCATATTCAAGCCAGTTACGTATTTCCACGTTAGTGACATTTTGCTCAGTGAGAACATCCTGTAAGTCATATGTCCGCAACGGCTCGGCCCAAGTTCGTTATAATAGTAAAAGTACCAAATGGTCTTTACAATAAATCATACCTTTTGATTTTGTCTTTGTTCTTTTTATGTCGGAAATTGTTGATGTTCATTTGCCAACACTTTTCCACTTTCATCACGGACTGGTCTTTCTATTATATCAGATGTTTGTTTTATTGACAACGTAGTATGTTTTTTTTTTGGACGGAATTTTAATATGTGTATGTATAAAAAATGTTATATACTTATGTAGCTCATAAAATAACATGTATGTTACATACCATGTAACAACCTATAGCTAAGCAATTATTATTCCTCAGACGCGATACGTAGCAATCAAAACGAAAGCACACACTGCGTATGTGAACCCCTAGATATCAGATCTGGCCGAATTTAAGAAGTTAGGGGAATCCCTCATGATCAGTCAGTGACAGGGGAATCCCTCACGATCGATGACGGAGACGTCTAAAAACGCATGTCTGGATTACCAAGTACTATCAAATCCGGATTATAAAGTACACAATGTAATTGAAATGCTTGGCCGGATTATTGAAGAATACAGTATAATGAATGTCCGGATTATCGAGGTCGCACTGTATTAAAATGTCTATTTGAAATTACAATTGTTTAAATAATAATTCATTTGAACTATGGAAAGATTTGAAAATTCTGAATAATCAATTAACGACATAAAACCGTTAGTAAGCATCTGAGGATAAATTTGTGCCCGAGGTCGCCAGGGTGAGGCTAATAACTGATCCAAGTTAGTTAGATTCGGTAACAGCCATGTGTCGTTGAATATTTTTCATAACAACTACAAAAATTTAAATTTTAGCGCAATTTAAATGAAAAAGTTAAATAGTATTAGTAACGGGTGTTAAAAACTCGACTTATCAGAGTCACCTATGGAAAAAATTACGATTGGCAATACTGAAATGTATAACAGTAGGCTGTTAAATGTATAACAGCCATGGCTGTTATGGGGAACTTTTCAGTCAGGTTGACAGTTCTATTATTGACGAATAATAAGTAGGTGTTATGAAAAAATATAACAGGAACTTAACTTAAAAAAATGATCATGGCCAACCAGAGGTTAAATAAAATGTGAACGAATTATGTGGGTGAGTTTTTTACATTGATTAAAACAGTAAACTCGGCTTTGTGTACCTATATTAATTTCAAAAAGATTCTTTAGGATACATACAAAACAGGACCAATCTTCAATTGTTCAAATAGTTTTCTAATTAAATTAAATATCGTAGGTATATTTTATTTAGTAGCCTATAACAGCATTATACAGCAATAATACTTTTCAAAAATCTACATCAACTTTTGTTTACTAAGTAATTCTATAGTTTCAATAATTACTTAACATATCTGAAAGGGTAAATCCCCCACAAGCTTAATTCATAATATATTTTTCTAAAATGTGCAAGACGTACATATTATTTACTATTATATAGCAAAAGTGTTATAGTATCCTGCAGATGTTGTTAGGGAATGCCGGAACTTTTTTACTGCCATTTAAATATACATATAAAAATGTTCGGAGTCCCATTTAATGTATCTGTGCTTGCAAAGTCACAAAGCTTTAGAAATTTGCATGGCCTTTATGTTCTCACTTCCATTAGAGCTAGATTAAACACTTTGATGTTTCTTTGTAGACTCTCTTAACTTTGCATGTTAATTTTGGGGTAAGTAAATGTTAAATAAACACGTCCTGTGTAAACTTTATGCTATATCCTGTTAATAGTTACTTTTAAACAACCTGTGTGCTTAACATTGTTTATGAATGTGCTAGCAGCACTTTACTGTTATTGCTTCTTGTTGTTGGTGTAGGGATTTTTATGGAGGTATGAATTGGTTATAATGAAGGCTCCCCATTTCTTCTTTTTTATTAAGATCGTAATGGTTTGAATTTTTGCAAGTGTCACTATAAATTTATGTACAGGATGTCACATTAATACTATGAAAGAGCAGAAGTTTTTCGCCTTATTTGTGAATAGCAAAAGAAACCGTTTACATCATTTATACTGTCTTAGGTGCATCCATGTGGGAGATACCGGCACAACACGGTGGTCTTCATTCTTGCCAAAGAATATAACCTGAAGAATTTAAGAACTATCCATCGGTTAGATCGACTTACCAGTGGATTGTTGTTGTTCGGCAGATCACCTAAGAAAGCTAGACAAATGGAGCATCAAATTAGAAATCGCCTTGTTCAAAAAGAGTATATATGTAGAGTAGAAGGAGAATTTCCTGAGTAAGTTTTTATATATTTAAGAATATATTTTAATTTTTAACTGTTATATTTTTAGTGGAATTATAGAATGTAAAGAACCAATAGAAGTCATCAGTTACAAAATAGGTGTATGCAAAGTTTCCCCTAAGGGCAAGGATTGCATAACCATCTTTCAGAAGTTAGGCTATAATGGAAGAACAAGTATTGTTCTATGCAAGCCTAAAACGGGAAGAATGCATCAGATTAGAGTTCATTTACAATATTTAGGTAAGGACAAGTTGTGCTACAGTTTGATTAATTTTAAATAATTACACTTGTAGGTTATCCCGTGGTGAACGATCCACTGTATAATCACGAAGTGTTCGGGCCTATGAAGGGAAAAGGAGGTGACTTGGGAGGTAAAACTGATGAAGATCTTGTGAAGGACTTGATCCATATTCACAATGCCGAAAATTGGTTGGGCATGGACGGGGACAGTGATTTATCAATGTTCAACCCCAGAAAGGGAGACTTAGATGATTCTCTTGTGGAAGCTTTGGAGCCAAAAGGTTGTATAAATAAATATATTGCCATTAGCCCTGTAATTGCCATGCGTGTTTCAGATCGTGTCATAGGAGACGACGAATCTGATCCACTTTCAAGAGAGCCTTCACCCTGTGATGAAAATTGTGAAAATAACACATCAGTGCCATGTGATTCAACACCCCACCCTCTTAGTTGTAGAAGCGACCGCGATAAAGTTACTGTTGCTACACAGACCGGGCATGAAGCACCCGATCTCAGCTTTAACCCTGACAAAATGACTGTCGATAAGCATTGCTATGAGTGCAAAGTTCGTTATCGTGATCCAAAACCCCAAGATTTAGTTATGTACCTGCATGCGTGGAAGTATAAGGTAAGATCACTTTTGTGCATAAATTTGTAGAGTAAGAGTTTTTTAGTAAAACTTATATTACAATCCAATCATTACACATGTAATATACCAATCAGGTAGGTTATTTGTATTGTGCTGAACTTTCAAAACAAAGGAAATTAACTATGGTCATTATTGCTATTTTTAATCTTATGAAGAATTTATTAACCATTTCTTTAAATGTAAATTGTACTTGTTGCTTATGGAGCTCATTTACTCTATTTACTCAATCTTATATTTGTATCAAGAAATGGCAATTAACCAAATATTAACTAGAAACACAGATTATTATGACTGTCATGATGTGTATTATAGAAAAATCATATATAAAACGAAATAAAAAATAGTGAATATTTGTTGACAATTTAACTGGTGTCATTGTCAACCAATGGCATTCTTCAATTAAAATAAACTACCAATCGAACGATTATTTTAGTGACAATAATTCGAGGAGCTTTATTTCAGCGACAATAATTCGAGGAGCTTTATTTCAGCGACAATTTTTTCTGTAACAATTATTGTTGTGACAATATTTCGAGGAGCTTTATTTCAGCGGCAATTTTTTGTGTAACTATTTTTTAATGAAAAGTTAAATTGTCAAGGAGAATAGGACTCTAGATCGAAATATTGCAGACAATTTTTGCTCTTCAGATTGTCTCGTTTCTGTTGCTTTAGAAAATAACGACTCGTGCAAGCACTCGTCGTTATTTTCGTCGCCGCAGAAACTCGTATCTGAATTGCAAAAATTATTGTCGGCAATATTTTGACCTCTCGTCCTATTATTACTGATAATAATTACTTCATGTAGTCGGCTAAATGATTTTGATATAAATAAATACTGGCTGTTTGATAACGTTTCTTATTATAGTTTTAGAGGTTTCAGGTAGGATGTCACTTTTAACTCCACAAATACTGAGTTTCAATTGATAAGTGCTTGTGCCGTGTACCTATACGATAGCATCGTCTTGTTAGAACGTTGTACATTGTAGGCTCATTTTGTCTAATGCTTTACTAGTTCCTCTGAGCATGTGGGTTGGTCTATCTGTCATTGATTAAATCACGATCAATGGGGCGATGAACTTGAACATTGTGGACATTGTAGTTAATTAAAGCCATTAACCTTTTTTAGTATGTGACAAGTGTTTATATAAATTAATACCGGGTGACTATAAACGATTGTGATTTTTTTCTTAGGTTGGCACTGTTTATGTTGGTGGCACTGTAAATCTGTGTCAAATTCAATGTTCGCAGGTTAGGTTTTGCGTCATTCTGTGTCAAAACTGACGCAAAACGTAACCTGCTAACCTCGAATTTGACATAGACTTACAGTGCCACCAACATAAACAGTGCCAACCTAAGAAAAAAATCACAATCGTTTATAGTCACCCGGTACTTATTTAATAGAAACATAACATTTCGTAACCATGAATATTAAGCTGAGGTGAACGATACCTGGCTATAAGAAGGGTTTGTTTTTTCTTCAGTACCAAAAAAAAATAGTTGCCTTTAACCCGTTGACTGCTCATGATGCGGATCCACATTATTGCGAGTGTTTACGATGTGCGCACGACGCGGATTCGCGTCGCTTGGGTAATATCATAATGAGCGGATCCGCGTCGTGCGCAAATCGTCAACATTCCCTATAACACGCACCAAATTTTTTTAGGAAAATGAAATTTATTTTTATGTTGAACGATAAGTCGATACTTTTTACTTCAATCCCTTAAGATGGTATTTTAAAACGTAATTCCAAATTTTGAAGGAAGTACTTGCAATAATAATAAGGCCAATTTGCCTTCACAAAGCTAATTTATCTTACTCAGTTATGAAAATGGCTACCTATTACTAGTTCGAAAGTTCAGCTATAATATCACAGATGGCATGAACTTAAATGCATAAGGTTATACAGGACACAAATTTGTGGGATAACCGACGAATTCTGTCACATCTGGTTGTTGATGTCAAATCATAAATCTTTGAGGGTTTGCCAAAACAGAGAACGTGTTTTGCATTTTAAGTTTTACACGATTATCTTCTGCATCTCTTACTATTCAATCAAATGCCATTATTTTTCAAAATGCACTAATCATGTATTTTTATAGTTGTATATAGTTGTGTATAGTTGTATAGTTGTTATCACTTGTGTCCATGACAGCCACCAAATGTTGTTTTAATCAAGATGGTATTTCAAAGACGTCATTTAAACTGTCATTGTGCATCAGTATAAATGTCATATTCATTGCGTACTGACTACTGACACAAAATGAACTGATATTTGAGAAATACAGTAGCCGCTTGATTATGTGAACTTGTTCATACAACCGATATCACTGCCTCCTACACTTACAAGCCATGCTGTTAGACTTGACAACACTGCATCTGTGGTAGTTGGTGGTCCTAAATTACAATACTCCAATTTGAAATAATTTTGCTTTAAAGAGCACAATTTTACTATTTATCATATTTTACTCTGTAATTAACTAAAGATAGCTTCTGTAATTGTGACATTTATTTACATACTCGAGTAATACAAACATGTAACAGTATATTTATAAAAATAAAACAACCTAACCTGTGTAACCCATAGATAAAAGAACATTTCTGTAATTATTTTAAAGTTTGTAACTCTCTATACACCACTGCTGATTGAGAGTACAACATATATGCAAAAACTATGGTGCTACTGCTGTAAATAATCTTATTTGAACATAATAAACTTATCTGCTCAGTAACATCTAAATTTGTGTGACGTAAATTGTTTCATAAACTTCTAAAAACTGCTGATGTCATCATTTAAAAACACTTTCACTGTTTGTGCATGTTTTTCCAATACTTGTCTACTTCTACATTCAGGATTTGTCCTTTCTTAAGGCGCTTTCGACGACAAATATGTTGGTAAATTTAAAAATATGCTTGGGACAGCATTGTCAGCTAATCAAGGATAATGCAGCAACAGTTCTGCAGATCCACACTCTCATTTCTAACGTTTTCAAATGTCTTCTCCATTAAAATGTATTTCACACACGACAGCACTTTTCTTGGGGTCCAACGTTCTCGTGCTGTTGCACGAAGCCATGCTTTCTTTCGGATCTCGTCCATTGGAAAAGAAAATGTTGTTATAGTTTGCATACGATATTCTTGTAAGGTACTGTTGTAGTTGGTACACAGCGTCTTTGTGGCATTCTAAATATAAAGTTAAAAGTTACAAGAAATGCCCTAAAAATGAGGTTAGATTGTTACTTACCTCAGTGAAATACTTAATAAAAACCCATAAATTCTAGCAGCAATTTTACTTTCACTTATCACGAATGGTACAGTAATATACATAAATGTATTTCTTCAAACTTAGAGCAGTCCAACATATTAATATTTACTCACACGCCACATTTGAACAGACGTTTTTATAAATAAACAGTACAAAAATTGATGTACGATCAGCGTTGCCAAATCTCCAACAGCATGGCTTGTAAGCACGGCGCCGTTATATAAGGGCAAGGAGGGGCGCTTGCTCTTCCCTGGATTTTTTCCAAAAATTAAAATACAAAACAATATTTAGATTTCCGTTTCTTGGCACCTTTAAGGGTCGACCGATGTTGGGTTTTCTTGTGTCTAGGCACGTTGTCGTAATAAATCAAATTGCTCACCAAATCCCAATGCACTTGCACGGAATGTCTGCAAATATTTTAAATAAATGCATTAGTTATCTCAAGTTAGTCTTATTCACTCTCTGGTTGAGTTCCTACTGTTAGATTATTGTGTATCCTGGTTTAAAAGGTTTTTTTATTTGTGACTTCTATGCGTTCTATACGGTATTTTTTCCATCTTTTATTTGTTACTTAATTTTATGTCGGCATTATTGTGTATTGCTATTACTAACGCTTCACTATTTTGTATGTTTTTATGCCCGAACTATAAGGTAAAGATGTAGACAAGAACGTAATGATTTTATTATTCCTAATATCTGAATGTACCTTGCTAGTGCAATTTTCACAAATAAAATAACCATTTTTTTTTAAATTTAGATACACAAAACGTATTGGTGTTCCAGGTATTTTTTCCAAACCTTGTAGCATTTGTTTTTATATTTTTTAAATCTAATAGCATTTTTTAGGTGCGCATCAAGCGTTTCTGTTTTTAGATCCTCTGTGAATTTAATTGTCTTGTGACAATATTGAAAAAAATATTGCCCTTCCTGGTAAGTTTTCTAACGGCGCCCATGCTTGTAAGTGTAGGAGGCAGTGCCGATATGGATACTAAATCAAGTGTGCAGTTTAATATAGGTTTATTGCATTTGTCAACTTGAATACATTTTATAAATTAACAATAATAACAAGAGATCAATAAAAAAACCAATTAGGATAGGCTGTGATATGTGTTATACGTTTGGCAGTACTGAAGTATATTGACAGTCTATGTCAGATTCGAGATTAAAAGATTAGGTTTTGTTTGTTGTTTGACACAGACTGACGTAAAACTTAACCTGCAAATCTTGAATTTGACATAGACTGACAATACACTTCAGTACTGCCAAACGTATAACACATATCACAGCCTACCCTAATTGGTTTTTTTATTGATCTCTTGTTACAAACAAATTCATTTTGCTTTATGAGGTAGCTAGTTAGTTTTGGCTGAATTTTCTTGTGAGCTGTTTTGAATATAATGTACAATTTTGGTATTTCATATAAACGAATTGTTTACTTAATCAAGTGTTCAGTTCACCGAGCGACTACTGTAGTCCACAAAATGTATTTCAGGCTCATGATTGCTCGGATAATTTTTACTCCAGATTTGTTGTTTTTTGGCAACGTTCTTCGTTTAACTAGCTTTGACAAATTTCCTAGCCTTCAGCTCTGGAAATTTAATGAGGTTAATTTGTCTCGTGACGTTGCCAAAACGACAAACATTCGTAAATAATTTACAGGCAAAACATTATGAAATTACTGGCGAATTCGCTCAACTGTCAAATATCTGTTTTCGTCCATAAACAGTGTTTTTATCAGTATTTTAGCAACCAATCTTTGATTTTTACAGCGGCAAAAAAATTTATTACGTCCTTTTGCACATCGAAAAAATAAGCCACGTTTCTGTCTCTGTCCTACTATGGAAACGTTTGGTTTTTAATTTCCGGAATTTGTCCAATCAAAAATTATTCGACCTTCTTTAAACTAAAAGGAAGATACTGTATTTAATTGTTATGGATACTATTTTCTTCAACTTCATACATATAGATAGATACGTTGGCCCTTATTACAAATCGTGACTGAAATGACAACTGTATGAAAGCGGGCTTTTTTTCAAATGTTAAAAACGTATTTACAAATGTACTCCAATTTCACTGAACACTGTTATAATTCAGGATACTTATAAACGATCAATGTTGCCTTTCGTCATCCATCAAAAGAATCTAATCTAATTAAATTTACTCACATTATATCTAATAAATATGACCTCACTATTGATAAGAAATAGATTTAATAACATAAAATAAAAGTTTTTGATCAAAATTTGTATAAAGACAAAGTTTAAATTAAACATACATTTAGTAAATTTATTTAGAAAATGTAAAATGTATAATGGTTGCAAAAAGATTATTTCTATATTTGAATAAAACAAATACAAATCTTAAAACATTTTAAAAGAAGCCTATGGAACACGTAACAACATCTGTGCACTCTATTCCACACACCACCATGATGTAGTTTTTTTTTAGATTTATATCCCAGAGGACCTATGACATATGTCAAAACGAGAATCATGCTGACGACTGTTAAAAATGGGCGCCGGAACATTATCGCAGGTGTCTCCATTTTATAGATTTATTTATTCCAGTCATTTAGAAATTTTGAACTAGTTCAATGTTTTCCTTCATTATCTCACTAATTTTCACTTTTCTTCAAAAGTAAATAATAGCAACCAATATACATAAAAATTTATTGACACTTTAACTACAAGCCATAAAACAAAACAAATTTGTTGTAAATATTAATAACACAATCTTTGCATTATTTTATTCAATTTTGACAGTTTAAAGTGACATTATTAACTTCATAACAACCTTCATAAACAGTGTATGATTCACAAGTGCAATAAAAGTATTTTTTCGTTGATCGTTTATTTATGGGTGTCATTAATGTATAGAGAATCGTCTATTAATGACCCTTATTAATGAATGATTTTTTATTAATAAACAATTTAAAAAAATCTGTTTATGTTGGTGACACTGTAAGTCTATGTCAAATTCGAGGTTAGCAGGTTAGGTTTTGCGTCAGTTTGGTATAGACTTACAGTGCCACTAACATAAACAGTGCCACCCTAAGAAAAAAAATCATAACCATTTATGGTCACCCGGTACTATGACACCCGTATGCATAATCGTTCGCCAGCGGCTCGCCGGAGTTTTGTTATGAATAGTATGTTGGCGGCACTGTATGTCTATGTCAACTTCGAGGTTATCAGGTTAGGTTTATCATCAGTTTTGACAGAAACTGACACAAAATTTTATCTGCTAACCTCAAATTTGACATAGACGTACAGTGCCGCCAATATACTATTCATAACAAAACTCTGGCGAGCCGTTGGCGAACGACTATGCATACGGGTGTTAATGTCAAAACTTTAAGTGTCAAATTCTTTTCATGGAATAAAATTAAATTTTCTTCAAATTAATAATAGACGATCAACACAAAAATATTGACTAACTCGTATGTTTATTGGCGATTAATAATCTCTGCAATTAAAATGTCTCGATTATTATTAATCGCTAACTTGTTTGTTACACAACTATTAATTCACTAGAGAATTAAAAAAGTTTAATTCATTAGAGAATTCAAAAAGTTTCAATGAAGAACAACATATTTTTATTATTTCTACAAATATTTACATTCAATTATTCTTTCTCTTTGTAGTGTGTAATATATAATTACTAAAATTTAAATCAAATTGACGATGAATGGGCAAATTTATATCTTAATTTGAATATTTTTAAATTTTTTATTCAAAATTTGGTCAAAATTGAATAAAAACATATATACGCCACGTGAATTAAACATTTATTAACTGAAAGATAGGATCTCACTCGCACTACGTGTTCGTGAGGGCCACATCTTCTTGTGAATAACCATATGTTTAATTCACTTGGCACATTTATTAAATAAATTTTCGATGAAGACGAAAGTGTCAATTGTCGTAATGTCAACAAAATATTGAGAAACGTCAAAAGGCTATCGCCTCAGTGTGCAAATTTCACACGTGTGTGTTAATATTTGCTTTTATCCGAATTGGATTGTAAATATCATATACATCCAAATCAAAAATTATTCGACCTTACGGTATTCTCTTTGGTAAAGTTTAATTGTTTAACACTTCAACGTTGCTGCCTTAAAGTAAAATTGACTGAAACAAGCTGTATAAAAACCCTTCCCCTAACAGTCTCGGGTTTTTGATTAATGACAATTTGTTCTCATTAATTTTTCTAAGCAACAACGTTTTCATAACGAAACAAATTTTACCAATAAAAATATATAAGGTTAAAAATGGCCCGAATCAGTAAGCAATAACAATAGCAACCAGTGTAATGTAGTAACTAATAACTATTGCAAAACAAGAAGTTGTTTAACTTTCGATTCATATAGTAGGAAAGTTACGTTCAACTAAGGGTCAGTAGTAGAACCCGACTCTTCGTTCAAGCCTCCAAAGCTGCAAGTGGACAGCTAAATTCATTAAAGTGGCTGGGTGAAAACAATCACCGTGCTAATTATACCCATATATCTAATACTTACTATATTGCTAGCGGCTATGAGTGGGAAACTCACCAATGAAGTGAGACACACAACCAACTCCTTCATGTATACGGTGAGCTGTGCGCAAGCGCGGCGGCGTCGTCCGCCCAATGGGGAAGTGGTCAAGTTTAAAATTCGCTTCTACAGGCGGAGTTCGAATTCCCACGCATGCGCACGAGACGCGTTATACTCTAAGTGATACTATGTCGGCGCCGTAATGTTTTCTGAAGTTTCCAGACCCTACCAGCAATATACAGTGTGTCCAAGATAAGGAGGGCCAGTATGGGGATCTCGGTAATGGTAGGAGATACAAATTTGGTTAAATGGGAAGAAAGTTGGGCAATTAAAGGACAAAAAAAATGACGTCTAGAAATCCTTGATATGATTTTTCGTTTTTGAATTATCTCAAAAAAACCGAATTTTTGGATTTTGTTTTTTATTTTTTTCTGGCGTGAATATTAAAGTTAGAGCGAAACTGATTAAACTTCTTTATAGCAACTTTTAGTGGACTTAATGATTGCGTTATCAATTTTTTTATCTGACTTTTCGTCTTCGAGAAACCATCATCAACTTCATTTTTTTAAATACGGTCCTGGTTTTTTGATGCAAAATTTGCAAATCTATTGTTACTCTGAATTCAACAATGTGCCACATATTATGGTTTAATTACGTTTCGAGCTTTTTTCTGATCATTTTCAGAAAATTTTTTAGATACGGACCTTCATTTCTCATAATTTTGTAAAAATAAGTTCACACAGTAAGTTAAGCCTTTTTACATGCAGTTAAAATATTAAAATGCACATCATAATGTCATAATTCTGATACATTAATTTAATAACCAACCAATAACTATTAACAATAAACAAAAAAGAAATGAACAAAAGATAGACAGAAAGAATAACAAAACGAACATCGAAACCATTTAATAGGTATTAAATTTACAGAAGGTATTCAAAAAGGTTGCCATCATTCTCTATGCATAAATAACATCTAACTGTAGAATCTAAAACATTATTCAGCAATACTGGCGTTATACTTTGAAAGGCTTCAAGAACCAATCTTCTAAGTTCTTCTTCTATTTCAAAGCGTTAAATACCTATTACATTGTTTCAAGGCTGGTTTTCTCATTCTTTCTGCCTATCTTTTGTTCATTTATTTGTTGTTTATTGTTAATAGTTATTGGTTGCTTATTAAATTAATGTATCAGAATTATGACATTACGATGTGCATTTTAATATTTTAACGGCATGTAAAAAGGCCTAACTTACTGTATGAACTTATTTTTACAAAATTATGAGAAATGCAGGTCCGTATCTAAAAATTTTTTTGATAATGATCAGAAAAAAGCTTGAAACGTAATTAAACCATAATATGTGGTACATTGTTGAATTCAGAGTAACAAGGGCTTTGCAAATTTGGCATAAAAAAATCAGGACCGTATTTTAAAAAATGAAGTTGATGATGGTTTCTCGAAGACGAAACATCGGATAAAAAATTTGATAACGCAATCATTAAGTCCACTAAAAGTTGCTATAAAGAAATTTAATCAGTTTCGCTGTACCTTTAATATTAACGCCAGAAAAAAATAAAAAATAAAATCCAAAAATTCGGTTTTTTTGAGATAATTCAAAAACGAAAAATCATATTAAGGATTTCTAGACGTCATTTTTTTAGTCCTTTAATTGCACAACTTTCTTCCCATTTAACCAAATTTGTATCTCTTACCATTACCGAGATCCCTACACTGGCCCTCCTTATCTTGGACACACTGTATGTGTATTATTTTCCATAATGCAATCTAAAATTTTACTGGAAATTGGCAAGACTGTAAGCCTATGTCAAATTAGAGGTTAGCAGGTTAGATTTTGTGTCAGTCTGTGTCAAAACTGACGCAAAACGTAACCTATTAACCTTGAATTTGACATAGACTTACAGTCTTGCCAATTTCAAGTAAAATTTTAGATTGCATTATGGGAAATTCAAAGCATACTAGATGTAATTCATTTTAAGACACCCGTTAGTTTGGTAATTGAAAATGCAACAATAATTGCTTTATTTGCTAGCACTACCAGTTGTTCCCTCTATGAGACCCAGCTGCAATCCATAACGGCGTCTTAGATCAGAGAGTTGTCCCCACCCTTGATAGGGTTTGTGTATACAGTAAAATCCCGTATCTGCTGTTTAGTAATCACAGTAGACCACGATGCAAAAAATCATTTAAAAGTTTCAGTTACTGTAAATATTCATAATTTAAATTGCACATCGTTCTATGTAACATAAGGAAATATAGTCCATTTACTTGACATCTGCACTGTCAGTGTCGAATTTAAAAAACATGTTTTGACTATACCTCAAAAATAATGTGTTTTTGATTAGACTGTACAGTAATTTAAATGTTAAAATGTGAAAAATAGCAGTGGTGCCAACATAATGTCAGTTTGACAGTGCAGATGTCAGGTAAATGGACTATATGTAATCATAACCGTGAAGTTAATTGTTCAAATTTATTATTAGTTATTGTTGTTTATGTACCTAATTTTTTAATTAAATATTATCATAGGTATGTACGGTTTATACACTGTATAGGGGTCCCAGTTTTGATAGATGTAATTGAAAATTTCTGATATTATAGCTAAAACAAATAGTTTGCACATTATGGGGTAAATTTTTCAAGGTAAAACTTAAATGGAATACGGCTGTTGGTTTCCGAGCTACAGCCAAGAAATGAATATTCCAACATTATTCTTCTGTCACAATTCATTTGTTTTTAAGAACATAAAAAAAATAATGAAGCATTATTAATGCACTTTTTCAGGCAGATTAATATAATCTAGCTCGAATTAGTATATCGCTTATATTTTTTGGGTTATGACTAGAGTCTGTCAAAATATTCCTATATTTTTTCAAAATATAGCATAGCAAAATGGCATTTATTTTTTCAAAATATGGCATATAAAATGGCACTTATTTCAAAATAAAGCATAAATAATGGTAAGTATTTATTTCAAAAAGTTGAAATTTTAGAAAAAATGTCACCAGTAATATTAAAAATCCCACAACACAAATACAAAAGACAAAGTAATTTGATAAAAACGACGGGCACAAGGCAAATAAGTGGAACGTAGGTATCCGAGGTGCATTGAAGGAAAGGGGGAGAGCGCGGGGTTGTTGTTGACGAGTGGACGTAACGGGATACTTACTTGAGCATTGAGGCGCGCGACAAGCGGTCACCCCCACCCCACGTCATCGACCTTAGTACCTGGCACTTACCAAAACTTCTGCATGTCTATTTTGAAATTTGTAAGCCCTTTCGTTGTGACTTAGCCACATAATATTGATTTTGATTAAAATATAGCATTAAAATATGGCATTTATTCAAAATATAGCATTTATCACGAAAAAGGGCATTTTATAGCATTTATGGCACCAACAAATGCGGTTCATTCCACCCCTTACTAAGTGAAACGCCTAAAGGGTTATTATAAACTGGAATTTTTAATTAAAAAGATTTTAAATTGTAAACTGAAGAAGACGTAAAGTCGAAATATATTTTTACACTATTTATCGTTTTTTATAATAAATGTAAAGGATTAGCTGCCAAAAGTTTTTCTACTTATGTTATACTTAATTAAACAGCTGTAAAATTAACACAATTAAAATTGCCTCCTATATTACTGGAAAATACTACAGTACAATCCAGTACTATCCATTCACAAAACTCGTGAACTGTCAATGTCAAATTTTCTACATATTTGCTGACTGTACCTGGAAATTACAGTTTTTTTGGGAATGTACTTTGAATCTAGTGATTTCTAGTAATGTTACAGTTAGGTTATGTTACATGTGTCAAAAGTTAAGGAAAGTTTTTTCTTGTAATAATTAACTATAGCATTTTTTCCGTTTCCAATAATAAAACCCGCTTTCGTTTCTGTTCCATTGCAATTGAAGTATATGCAGTATGCACAAAAATGAAAGAATTTTGGAGATTAGACGAAAGTGTGACATCTTAAATTTTTAAATTTCAAAAATTTCAGTGCTGCCAAAATCAGTAAGCAGAAGTTCCAAACCAAGGTACCAACGTGACAGCGTTTTGACAGTTCACGAGTTTTGTGAATGGATAATACAAATAATACATTTTGATTAGCATTTACTATTGCAAACGAGTTGTACGGAGATTATTGTATGAAGTAGTGAACGCTTATCTAGCATTTGCAGATCGGCACCATGAATCAATGTTTCTTTTTTCTTTTTCAACGTATTTGCTCGTGACGAACTAGTAAATTTATTCACAGTAAAAAATTTTCACTAATGCCCCAGTTCACCAGTTCATATGCGAAACATTTAGCTTTTGGAATGACAGAATCTGACTTTATCTGTGAGGGGGTGAAATTCGGTTAGACTTAGTGTAACTGTATAATTAAAGTATTATACAGGTACACTAGTTAGACTACCATCAAAATTTTTCCTGAGCTGTCACTAGTCTCACATGAGAGATAACGTTTAAATCTGTTAAATATAATTTTTTAAACAAATTATACAGGGTGTTCGGTAAAGAATGGGTCAAACTTTAGATATAGTTAGTTATTAATACACCTTGACACAAAAATGTTGCAGCGGTTTAACAGTGTCCTAATGGTCGCTTGTGGCGCCCTCTAGAAGATACAACCGAATCGTTGATAAATTTGAATTTCTCATGCCAAAAAACCCCCGGATACGAAATTTCGTGAAATTAGCTGGAAGTGATCGAAAGATATTTAAAAAATGTGATTTATTTTTTTCAACTTTGACACCCTGTAGCTCCGTTAGTACTAACTTTTGGACTAAGGTAAATTCGATTAAATCAGCTTATTTTTCTTGAAATTAACTATATCTAAAGTTTGGCCCATTCTTTACCGAACACCCTGTATACGTAGGAGTTATGAATATACAGAGTGGGTGTTTACTGGGTCGACGGAGGATTGCTCCTTAACTATTAGAGACATCGAAACTAATTTTGGTATGGTAATACACGATCATTGGACCTACATTCTCTAAATATTTAGGTACATACAGGGTGACTGACAAAAATATGCCAACCCAAACTTGTGTTTTTTGTTGTATATTTGTGCATTTTTTTATTCCTTGTCACATTTAGAATAAAAGTACATAAAGTTGTATCTGTATCACTAACCGTTCGGAAGATATTGTCTTTTTACCAAAATAAAGTCTACTTTGGAGCCATGATGTTAGCGCTGTCATCAAGATTTTTTAAATATGTTTGCACCACCGACTTTTGATAATAGTCTACTTACAAAATACGTGGACAATCTTTTGAAAAAGTGTAAAACTATACAGAATGATTAATTTATGTGAAATGTAATTTTTTCACATACAACATCCTGTATATTTTTTCATATTTGGATTCCCCGTGAAAAGTAGATACTAATTGATAGCCATAAGAGGAACCCTTATTGAGATATTGACGCTTTTATTGGAAAATATTTTAAAATACAAAATTATTATGACAATACAAAAACCAAATAATCAGGTAGGCTCGCCGCTCATAATAAAGAGAAACAATTGCATCTATTGTTTTGACGTTTGTTTAATTATTAGAATATTGTTCCATTAGTTTTTGTGTTTTTGCAGTATCATCGTGCCAATTTTGGTATAAAATGAATTTTTCTAAAGAAGAAATGGTCGATATGATCTTTATTGTCTTTATCCTTAATTGTAAGTGATGTTTAGCTTTTTTTTGCAATTCCTTGACCTACTGGGTATGTATTAAATAAGAGGAATTGCCATAATTTTTATAATACTAAAGTTAGCTAGTAAGTATGATAAAAGTAATTTGTATACCAAGGCACTGAAGTTTAACGTTTTATCACGAATGTGGATTTAGTTGCCGAGCCCTGTATGGCCAGGGCAAATAAGCCACATGACGAATTAAAACAAACTACAGTGCCGAAGGATGTATTATGTTTTTTTTTAAATCGAGAAATTGTGAAATTACAACATTTTAACCAACTTTTGTAGGTTATGTTGACGTCGGTTGACGTTTATCTGTCACGCTGCTACCTGGATTACTCACTAATAATTTTTCGTATGTTATATATTTGATGGTGGCAAGGCCAACGGTGATATTTTAAAACGAAACTTTTATGTCGACTCAAAATTGCTTATTTTTAATATTTTGAAAAACAAAGAAACGTTGAAATTTTCAATTCTTGGCTGTAGCTTGGAAACCCAAAGAGATATTCGATATCTATATTCACCATTGTCCTCAAATAGTAAACGCCATAAAGTTAGCTCTAATAATGACTAAAATTTCCATTTAATCCCATTGAAAATGGCACACCCATATACAGGGTGCTTCAAAATTGTACGGTAGTATTCTCTAGGTCTAATAAATAAAAAACTTCCCCCATGAAAATTGGTCTACAATTGTTTCTAAAGGGAGCTACAGCCCTAAGAAGGGTAATAGAAAAACACATTGCTAGGAGTAGTTTACGTTTCTGAAGTAGCGAATTTATTCCTTACATTTTTTGTCCATTACTTGGAAATATTTTATTGTAAATTCCATAAATGCTGGACAAATACAATTATAGTTAAAAATATGACATGAACTTTATAGGTACCTACTGAAAGAAGCCAATGTTCATTTTTTCTGTATATTTATGTAAAGAATATTTTTTAATTTTTTTCCATAAATAGCTTTTTAAACTGTATATTGTTTCCAGGGGCCTGGTTGGGATTACGAAACGGAACTACCTGACTGGGCAAAAGTCGATTGGATTGATTCCGATCCATCAGGGTGATGACTATGATGATTCTGCTTCCTTAGTTGTAAGGCATCTCTTATCCACTCTGTCTTTCCAAGCTACTTTTAGGGCAAATCCCTTGCATTGAGGCAGGGTCCAAAACAATCATTCTAAAATAGTTTGCTTGGTATTACTGTGTAGTACTTAATTTTTAAATACATTGATAATCTTATTTTATGGTAATAAAAGTGTATACAATACAGAAATTTTATAGATTATCCGTTGTGAAACATTATTTTTATCTGTTACGTTACTAGATGGTGCTGAACTTATGGGAAGATGTTTTTTGGAATGTTGCAGTCTGAGCATAGAAACTAATCATGGTGAACTGCTTAATCAGACTGAAAACCTTCACCTCCCATCTTGTATCCCAAATTTTCTGTATTTTTTTAAATATGCGTATTTGTTTAGACTACTGTTGACATTGATTTATGTATTCAATTTACACTGATGTATTGTAGGCATTAGTATATTTTCTGTGTCTGCTTGTGCTTCTAAATTCTGTAAGCTACCTTCGTTGTACCATCTATGACTGTTTCATGTCGACATATGCACAATAAAATTTAAGTATATATTTTTTATACTTTACACAATGAATTTCATTATAATTAGATTGGCGTTTTGTACCTACCAACTAATTCTCAATGGAAATTGTGTGGTAGGTGTTAAAAATTTTATCAAACAAGTACTGAAATACAGTCATACTGTGCCTTAAAGTGTACATTGGTATAATTTTCAGTTGTATCATGTTGTCATATCATTCTCACACCTGGACCCTTGCTTACTGTAGAGCGTTGTTATGCATTATTATACACCCATTTATTGTCAAGGAATGTTACCATTTGTGATAATTATTAGTTAATTGATCTGCGCGACTTTAGAACATTTTTTACTTTTAATAAAGAGTACACACACGGCAGCAACAGATTTAAAACAGTTTTATAGGAAAGCTTTTACTGCTAGTCAGACACGATGTAAAATTTTATTATCTATCACATAGAATCAACAACACGATATTACGTTTTAACTATTAACTACCATATAAAAAATTTTGTACGACGACTATGCTTGTGTGTATATATTTGAATGTTGTGATGTAACGACTGGGACCTATTCTACAATAGCGTTTTATATTGTTGCAAGTATTGCTATAAGTATATTCATATTTTACTAAAGTGGGCAGTCTTTAATCAATTAATCTGTATATATTTTTCCAGTGGCGATAATAATTATTGAGTTCACATTCACATCACATTTTTGACTGTAGATGATGTGTCTAGCCGGATGAAATCAAAACAATACACATATAACTTATTATGTATGCATATCGATAGCTACTTTCTTACAATGTGAATTCTTTATATAAAGAAACAATCTCAAAATGAGCTTAATGATTAAATAATCGCATAAGCTAGCTTTTGTAAGTTTTTAATGGCAAAAAGTGTATGACAAAGCACTATAAGTTTAGCAAAGCTTTGTTTCGGTACTTCAAATTAAGCTTTGTGCTTCCACAAAAGATTATCTATTTTAGATTTTCTAGTTTATTCGTGTGTCTTTCATTTCTTGACCATTTTACCCTATTTTAATAGAGTATTGCGAATGGTGCACCATTAAATCATTTTTGTGTGGTGTGTTGCAAAGCTTAGGCAAAACAGTTCGTATAGTGTTGTTAGCTTTTATGAAGCATTTAATGGTGCATTAAATTCTTTTCAGAAAAGACATTTTTAATCAGCAGGTTTATTAGAGACATGTTATAGGTAACTAAAAAAGACAGTATTGTATTATTACTTTGAGATCCTTTTTAAATGTGTTATACATTTGCACTAATGTTCATCGTCTTATCCATGAAGATTAACGTTAGTTGCATCGTATTGTATTTTATGTATATTTCCATTGTTATTACCCATACATTTTGTTCATAGCTTGTTATAATCTGTGATGGTTATTGTTTATAGAGCTATGACAAGGTATTTTAGATTAGTGTTAGTGTTTAGGATAGTAATTCTATTCTTCTTGTAGTTTCCAGTGTGTTATTAAAGTAAATCTCTCATAGTGTTGCATTATTTTTACCATTTCCAAGTGTTTGCATTGTGCACCCCAGCTTGAACACGGTAGTGTTTGTCTGTACAGGGTAATTACAAATCGTGTAACAAAGTGAAAGTGTATCTTGGAATAACAGACTCAGAAGCGACACTAGCGGCGGCGTTTTTGATGTTCGAGTAGCCAATTTCAGCTATGGCGGCCATATTGAAAGAGAGTAGATCAAGCAGGATATTAAAAAAATACATATGATGTAATGTAGCATGCTGGGAGAATGCTTAATTATTTTCAATTAATATCCAGATATCTAAAGGGTATCATGTGATAACAAGTGTAAGGGAATAGCTGGTGGCAGTAAATATTAGCAACCAGAGGGTTGTTTACTGCAACTGAAAAAGTTTCTATATTTTGAGTAATCTCAGTCTAATTAGTCACGTTAAAGGTCTAATATCCCTTTAATTGTGAGAATAATATTGAAGTTTGGTACGTGTTAGCAAGAATAGCCTTCTGCACGATCAAAGTCTGACCAAGGAGTCACAATTATTATTCGCATAGCGATTTGGAGATTAATAGAAACCATTTCAAGTGGTTATTGGTGTTTAAGTCATCAGTTAGTGCGAGTGTTTGTGTTTGTGGCATGCTGCACTAACCGTTTAACAAAATATTAAACGGTCACGACAGCTACAACAAGGTTTTATGGGTCTTCGACATCTTAAAGGAGATGCTTGACGACTGTGATCAGTTTGGAGCTGATATAGAAACACAATTCAGGTACGAGTTCATCTTTGAGAAGGTTAGTGTATTTTAATAACAGTTTGGTACGGCAAAATTAGAATAAAACATTGTATTTTAGATTTAGAGAACATTTAGAATATTAAGTTTTCCAAATTTCAATTGATTTGAGTACTCGACGTTTTCGGCTTTTGTATTTAGAAATTATATTATTTTTGGTCTAGTTATCTTTAAGAAAGTTTAACCTCACATTTTTGGAACAAGTAATTTAATTAAATATTTTGACAACCTTTAGTTTGATTATTAAATGTAATGTCAAGCCAAACATATTAATACACTATAACTGAATTATAAGGTTCAATTTCAAGTACTAGATAGTGTGATTTAAAAAGCAAGTCAAATTGATAATAATTTGATAATTCAAAATACCATTCTAAAGATATAATTTATATTAACAATAACTCATTCAGTTGAGAAGGAAATTGAGTTCTTAATTGGTAAATAAGCTGGCTAGCCGAGGTACATTTAAAAAGATTTAAATGACATAATTTCAATGTCATATATTTATTGATGATATATGTCAATTTAGAATTCATTTGAAAGTAACAAGGTAAGTGCGAAATATATTATTATTGATACTACTTCTGTTCAATAAGCAAATAGGGTAGATATCTTAATTTAATTATTATACATAAAAAACCCGGAAGAGGGGTGGTGTAATAATGATTGCGTTTATTTATATTGGAATAATTAAATGTTATATAATACACTCATTAAATAAATGGATAGTGCTAATTTCTTAAATTATTTTGAATAAGTTCTACGTTTTGAGCTGTTTATTTAATCCGACTTGTATCTTCAAAAAATCTAGAAATTTTGTTGTCAGAACTTTGTCATAATTATTTACACTTTGAGGAATAATTGATTTTGAAATGTTTGATTAATTTTTGTTAAATTTTTTACTTTTCTTCGTAACTTCAATTTTTGAGGAGTACATAATTTCAACACGGATGAAGTCTGGACAGGCACCGATGTCACTGAAGGCATTTTAAAATTTTTGCAATCGCTCTTCAATTCACTAGTACTGGCACCTTCATTAATTTCGAAATTACATGAAGGTACCTATAAAAAATTATTACATTGTTACAGTAGAAGATTAGCTATACAATATAAATACAAGTGGCGTTTAAAAAAAAAGGGTCAAAAGTGCATTGACAAATTTTGTTGGCACGTCTTGATTATAAAATCTTTCATAATATAAAGCTTATTATTAATTTAAACTTATAAACCATTACTGGTGATCAATAATACTCAATGATGCATAATGTAATTCATTGATTTTTAACAGAAATAAAACAAAAATACAAAGACAAACGGTAAATTGAAGGTTAAATTTGACAGTTTTAAAAGCTACGCCCAACGGAACTAAACATTAAAGCCCTCGTAACCGGTTTTTTTGTTTCACTCGTCTCAGTGTTCTTCTCCACCGTATTTGGAATTGGAGGAATATTCGCGGCTATACGCGTTTTCCTTTTTAAAAATTTTTGTGGTGGAGGATTAGGTATGTCAAACAGCGTTGGAACTGCGTCACATTTCAATCTGTTTTTTTTTAAATTTCAAAACATTTGATTTTGAAAATGCTTGCTTGCTGTATATATGCCATTTTCGCAATCAACGTCCCAAAAAACCTTAATAACGACACCCACATCGTATTTTAGGCTTATTTACCCCATTTCACTCCCTAAGGGGTTGATTTTCGAAAAATTAAGAAATACGTGTTTGCTTATTTGTTTTTAGGAGTACTCCTACGAAGTTTCAAGTCGAAATGTCTACTTAATATTATTTTTCCATACAAAATTGGAACCCCCATTTTACCCCTTTAGGGGTTGAATTTCGAAATATCCTTTCTTATTCCTTGTATACATCATAAAGGGAACCAATTGATAAAAAGGGATTCACACAAAAATGCCACAACTACCGAACGTTATCCTTAATATCACGCGCCGCTAATAAGAATATTTGACAAAAGACTACAAACATACCTGATACCCCAGATCCCCAGAGCAAGTTGGCTTTGCAAAAATCAAAGGAACTAGAGAATATTTAACGTCCGTCAATTGATAGAAAAGGCACAAGAATTTAGTACACTTATGTTTATGCGCTTCTTTGACTACAAATAAGTCTTCGACTATATACGATGGTGAAATCTATGGTCAGTGCTTAGAGAAATGGGAGTTCCAAATGACCTAATACGTACTATTGATAGTCTAAGAAAATAACGAAGCAATTATTAATATTCATAACACTAGCTCAGATCTCTTCAAAGCACAAAGACTAGTTTACCAAGGGTGCATACTCTCACCCAGATTGTTCAACGCTTATGGCGAACACATAATGAGATGGGCTTTTTTTTTTTAATAATTACAACCAGATCAACAAATTCCTTGCTACACATGGTTTTGTTACTATAATAAATAATCATGATAAATGTCTTAATGAGGTCGGCTGTCAGCTCCTCGGTGACGTAATTGTAATGATGCAATAGTTAACTTGGATCACTTTCGTCGGATGACGAACATAAGTCCTGGAGTAATTTTCGCTTTAGTCTTTTGTGAATGTTTTTTCGTCCTGAATTGTATAATACCACACTATCACACTGTTGAATGTTTGTAAAGAAATGTTTAGTCACTTTTTTTATGTGCTGTTCAATAGTAGGTATGTTTAGTTCTTCATGAATTTGGTAGTTTCTGACATACCACGGGGCATTTACACATATTCGGAGCACTTTATTTTGCATGATTTGCAGTTTATTGATTTGGGTTTTAGGAGCATTGCTCCAAACTGCACAACAGTACGTTAAAATAGGCCTCAAAATAGATTTATATAGGTATAAGCAGGGAACAGTCAATTTTTAGTGAGGATTTTCTGTTCATTATTGGGTATAACAGCGCCAATCGCGCATGGCACTGATTTAGTTTTTTGTTAATATGGAACCCCCATTTCAGGCGTGTGCCCAGATATACTTCTAGGTATTTTACTGCTGAGTCTTGTGGATTCCAGTCTATTATATTTTGATTTATTATCAAGTTTGGTGGGTTAATTATTCTTCTAAGAGAAAAGATCTTGCATTCACACTTGGCTGCGTTTCTTGTAATTCGTCATTTGTTGAACCATTGCACTAGTTTGTTGATTGATCTTTGCAGAAGTGAGATGGCTATTTCTAGATTGTGATTTTGTGTCAACAAAACTGTGTCGTCTGCGAACAATGCTAATTGTACTTCTGCAGTTTCTGGGATGTCATAAATATATATATTAAATAACAGTGGACCCAAGATGCTCCCCTGTGGTACACCAGCGGTTACGTTTCTTGTTTCTGAGAGAGTGGTATTTAATCGTACTGCGAAGGTTCTATGTTGAAGAAATGATGTTAAGATGCTAATCAAATAGGAGGGAGCGTTTATCTGAATTAATTTATACAGTAGCCCGTGAATCCAAACTTTGTCGAATGCGGCTACTGTATATTTTTTGTCTTCATATCCCTTTTCAATTTCTTCTGTTATGCGCAGCAGTTGATGACCGGTGGAATGTTTTTTACGAAATCCGTATTGACAAGGAGGCACTATGTTGCGACTAACGACGTAGTCTTGCAATCGTGTGTGGATTATCTTTTCTAGTAGTTTAGAGATTGCCGAGAGGAGGCTTATAGGTCGGTAGTGTTCTGAGTTAGTTTTATCTTTTCCTGGTTTGTGAAACGGCAGGATATGAGCATGTTTCCATGCTTTAGGAAAATAGCCTAGTCTTAGACACGTATTGAAAGTGGTTGATAAAAAGGCTAAGGATTTGCTGGTTAGGTTTTTGAGAATAATGTTGGGGATCATGTCCGGCCCAGGTGATTTTTTAATTTGCAAGGTCCTTATAATTTTTTCCAATTCTCGTGGAGATGTTGGTTTAATTTGCCCAGCATTTTGATTTATGTGGTTTGTCACATAATTACTTACTTCCTCAATGTCATTTATGTTTTCTTGATTTACGTCTGCCGGGGTGCAATTTTTTTCGATTTGCTTGGCGAGTATGTTGCTTTTGTCGTGATCTGAGAAATATACTATATTATCTTTAGTAAGTGATGGAATTAAAGTAGGTTGTTTTAGTATTTTTTTCGTGACTTGCCACAAGGATCGATCCCGGGCTTCAAATTGTTGAATGTACCTTTGATAGGAATTTATCCTGTAAATATCTAGCTCCCATTTAACTTGCCTTGTCATTTGATTTAGTCGAGTTTTTAAAACTGGATCTCTTGATACTTGCCATGCGCGTCGAGTTTGGTTTTTGATTTTAATTAGATAAGAACTTCTGTGGGTGGTTGTAGGTAGTTGGGGTTATGTGCTCTCCTTTTTTTTATTATTGCTGTATCTATGCTGCGTTTGATAGCGTTTGTGTAGTTGTTTATGGATTCATCTACTGTTTCCGTATTATCGATTCTTCCGGGTGCTTTAATATTTTTATTTAAGTTGAGCTGAAACACTTCCCAATCTATTGTGCCGTTTATTAGATGTGGTATTGGGTGGTTATATTGTGGTGTCTGGAAAAATGATATTAATACAGGTAAGTGGTCCGAATCGAGTTCAGTTAGGACTGTTTGAAAGATAGGTTTGGTAAAGTTTTTGTATAGTACTATGTCTAACTTATCCGGCTGATAGTCCCTCCGGTAGGGGTAGTATGTATATTCCAATGGGGCGGATACTTGTACAGCTAGAGTAGATGTAATGTCATTTAGTTTGATTCCATCTGGGTTATTAACTCTGCAGCCCCATATTGTGTTTTTGCAGTTTATGTCTCCTACTAGCAATGTGCTATCGTTGTTTGTAAATATATTAGTAAGATCTTGAGCAACCAATCTCATATTGGGTTGTTTATATACAGCTACTATTTTTACTTGGCTCCCATCGTTGAGTTGTAAATTAATTCCGACTGTTTCTAGACTTCTTACAGCTAGCTTGGGTAATGATGAGTGTGTCAGTTTGCATTTAATTAGGATCGCTACCCCACCAGAGGCAATAGGCGCTGTGCGGTCATTTCTATAGTCAATGTAGCCCGGGACTCGAAATGTTTCGTTTTCAATCAGATGCTTCTCCGAAATGCAAGCAACGTCAACGTTGTGTCTTGCTAAAAAGTTGATGAATGCAGATCTCTGAGCTTTAATGCCATTGGCGTTCCAATTAATTATTGTTATGTTATGTATGGTAAGATTTTTATTTTGATGCATGTTGTATTAATGTTGGTAAAAGTGTTAGAAGAATAGGTTTGATTTTGTCTATGTGTGGTATGATTAGGTCTATTATGGCTTTAATTACCGTAGTTATGATATCAGTGCTAGTTTCATGTTGGTTTGTAGTAGCATTAGTTAATCCTATGGTGGCATCTCTATAGGTGCTATTTGTTATTATTCGGGTCTGTTGCGGTCTTCTTTGTGGGCGATCACCATTGTAACTAGTTGTTGGCGTGTTATTGTATTCGCGAGTTTGGTTCATGTGTGCTGGTTTATTAATTTTTGTAAAATAACTACACCCTTTGTAGTTCGCGGGGTGTTCTTCGCCGCAATTAACACATTGCGGTTTGTCGTTTGGACGTTTTGGGCATTCGCTGTATATATGGTTGCCAGTGAATTTTACGCAACGTGCTTCGAGTTTGCAATAATTGCGGGTAAGCCCATATCGTTGGCATCTTTTACATTGCGGTATGTTATCTGATTTCCTTCGAGGTTCTACCGACACTATACAATAATTAAATTTTGTAAGATTAAAAATTTCTGCCGCTTTTTGGTGTTTCGTTAAATCTACCGCACATAGAGGCATCGGGGATTTATTTTTATTATATAGTTGTACCACCTTGGTAACCGGATATCCTAGCTTTATAAGTTCTGCCATTATTTCGGAGTCAGGTAGAGAGATAGGAACGCTACGCAACATTACAGAAAGAATAAGTTGACTCATGTCTGGGTCTCTAAATGTATGAAATTTTAAACGGTTCTCTGTGTAAAATTTAGTGAGACTACGGTAATCATCACTACAGCTTAGATTAATTCTTAAGAACTGACCTTTGGTAACGGTGGAAAACTCATTTTTTGCAATTTGTTGTATATCTTTCAAAACTTCTTGGTAGTTGGTCGCGTTGTGTAGATAAATTGGTGGTACATTGGGCTTGCTCAAAGTTGATTGCACTTTATCAGTCTGGTCTGTGCACATGTTTTCACCTTGCGAGTTTTCGCCTTGTTGATTGTTTTGACTTCCACTGCTATCTTTGCATAAAACATAGTACTTGTTTGTAGTAATTAAAGTTGCAGGTTCAAATAGATACCTTTTGTTAGGTTCTACAGTGAGCGCCAAAAAGCTTTGGCCAGTTTCAATTTGTAATAACAATTTATTTGCTTAAATTACACAGTTAATCAAAACTATTTCTTAAAGACTAAGAATGGGAGATTCACTTATGAAAAATGCTGTCGGTTAAATGACTCTCCTCTTGTTGAATGCACTCTTTTAAACGGCCGGCGGCCGAAATCTCTCAACAGACGTTGCCGCATATCCTGCAGTATAGCTTCAATATTTTCTCGAATAAACATTTTAAGCTTTTCCAGATTTCTTATCTTTCTTTTAAATACTCTGCTCTTCAAGTAATCCCAAAGAAAAAAGTCAGGAGTGGTTATATCCTGCGATCTCGAGGGCCAAGGAAGGTCACCATAGCAAGAAATCAGTTTATTTGGAAACGATTGTCGTAGGAGATCCGCATTAATTCTTGCGGTCCAATTGGTAGCACCGTCCTGTTACAACCAATATTCATTTACTATCTCCTCCTCTATTTGCGATAAAAAGATCTTTGAAGGATGTAATGTCTTTGAGATGTAACCGTTACCGTTTCACCAATTTCCTCGAAAAAATAAGCCGCGACAATCTTTGACGATAAAACAGCACACCAAACTGTCAGTTTCGGAGGATGTCAAACATTGAAACAAAACTCCCAAGTTTCCTGTTTATGAAGAAATTATCATTTATTCCATAGGTGAAGTGTATGGGTTTTTATTAGGTATTGAAACTGACCAATGCTTTTTGGCGCTCACTGTATTATTGCGGGTGGCGTAAGGTTTGAGCTATCACGTTTGTTATTATTTTCGTGACTGTTCATGTTAATAATCGAGCTTTGGGCCCTCCGACGGGGCCCGTTTGTTATTTGCCTGATGTAACAAGTTATTTGTTATAGAATTATGAACACTTATTACTACTGAAACACTGCTGTTAGCGCGATATCACTCATGCACATACGGTCGCTGCGGTATTTCTCACATCCGCTCACGATGGCTGTTAACACGAGACCGAGATGGGCTTTAGGCAACCTCAGTGGAGGAGTAACAATAAACGTTAAAACATTAAACAATTTCAGGTTTACTGATGGTGATGACATTACCCCTCTAGTAAAAGAACGAGAAAGAAATAACCAGAATGCTTGAGTTGGTCACGAAAGTAACATCTTAGGACCGGAAATCAATCTGGACAAGATCAAGATTATGATAATCGACAGGAATAACACAATACCTACAGTTAAATAACCAGCTGCCAAACATCGAAATAGTAAATGCGTTCATATACTTACTTGGGGTTCATAACAACTAACACAGGGAGCTCCAAAGCAGAATTGAGAAGACGTATTGCTATAGAACGAACAGCCATGACAAACTTAAGAAAAATATGGATATACAGACAAATAACTTAATTACTTATTCGCATCCCTCTTCTATCTTCCAGTGTCGAAAGCTGGAGTGTCACTCCAGACAAATTTTTTCCATGCTTTCCTGTCCTTGGTGCACCTCGCTTCTGCCCAGCAGGTGCCTCCCTTCTTTATTACTTTTTCTATGGCTTTATTTCAAGGTGTCGTAGGCATTCCCCTTCTTTTCTTTTCTACCTTACTCATTTCTCAGACCACTTTCATCAATCGGTTTTCTTCCATCCTTAACAGGTGACTTAGCCAGCTCAGCTGTCTGCGTTCTATCACTAATTCCAGCTTTTCCGCTTTGAGGTTTTCTCGTATTACATCATTTCTTACCTTATCCTTTCTTGTTACGCCCATTATTCTTAGAAACTTCATTTCAGCGGCTTGAACCTTACTTAATAGCTTCTCGTTAAGTATCCACGATTCGCAACCATAAATTAACGTAGATATGCCGGTAGATTTTCATTTTTGTCATTTTGCATATTTCTTTCTTGCCGATAAAGACATTATTTAGTGCATTATATAATCGGGTTGCCGTCGCGATCTGGTTGTTAATTTCATTTTCCATTCTCCGTCTTTCATCCACTATAGCCTGTAGATATTTCAAATTCCTTGTTTGTTTTATTTTTTGTGCTTCCAACATTATGTTTAGTTCTTCTTCTTGTTTTGCTATAACCATAACTTTCGTTTTTTGTAAGTTAATTTTTATTTCGTATTTGGTGAGGGCATTTTTCCAGATTTCGATATTTTTCTGTAGTTGTAGTTGCATATTTCCAAACAAAATGAGATCGACAGACAAATAACTAAAAACACAAAAATGGGTCTGCTCAGAGCCTTAGTCTTCTCTATATTTTCGCATCTGAGTCGTGGATCTTAAAAGCTTCCGACAGGCGCCGAATAGATGCATTCGAGATTTGGTGTTGTTGCGGAATATGATATGCATCCCATGGACAGCCTGAAGAACAATCGTGTCAATCCTCAACGAGCTTAATATCAATTACCGTTTGTCCACCATCTGTAGAAGACGAATGCTTCAGTATTTCGGCCACTCAACGAGATAATGATAACTTAGAAAAACTGATCATGCAAGGGAATGTTGAGGGCAGAAGATCAAGAGGTGGATCACCAGCACGATGGTTAGACCAAGTAAAGGAGACCACCGGACGTCCATTACAATTGAGTCTTCGCGATGAGGAAGATCGACAACAATGGAAAAAAAAGTGGACATGACTACCTCCCTGGACTTTCCCATACTGGAAACTGTTCATATCGTCTTTATTCAACAGTCTTTACAACATATCAAAATTTCAACTCGATGACTCACGTCTTCACCGTGATAAGCGTTTACACTTTCACGTAAATTGCGGGTAAATACTTATAAAAGAATGTGTAGTTCAAAACGTGACCACCGAGCTTCTGTAGATGGCGCCAAGTGGACAAGCCGCCACTGTGCTAGTTTATGTATTATTTTCCTTAAAACGGCTGTAGCACCGAGGTGAAATTTTCTAAGTACCTGGAAATTATATTTTCTAGGGCATACAAAATCGATTTTTTTATTTTCGCGGAAAAAGATTCTTTGACTCAAAAATATAACAACCGTTAGAATAAAAAAATTATTTTTCAAAAATAGAGGGGGAGGGGGCCGGTGCGCTTACATATATCCACGAGTGTAATATTTTTTTTCATATTCATATGCTCCATTATGCACTGAGCAATTCAGTGAAAACCCTAGCTACCTATCTTGTTTTGTTTATTAATTAAAGGGGTTTAAATTTTCAAACTTCAAAGCTTCGTAGAGGGCGCCACAGATAATTCGTGAGATTCTTTAAAAAACAGATCGATAGCCCTTTTCGGGGTCTATCAGTGTATGAAGTTTAAACAAATTCCTGAGGGCAGTTTTTGAGAAATGATTTTCAGAAAATGTCAAAAATTTTGAAAATTTGTAATTTAGGCCCCTTAATATTTTTCAAAACACTTTTTATATCACCTCATGTTAGCCTTTATATACTATTCAGAAAAAAAATCAATTGAATCGATTCATCCGTTTTTGAGTAATAGGGCGTTAAACTCAAAATTTTCAAAAAATTATAGCGCCTTTCATTTTAAACCTAGCGAGTTCGGCAAAAAACTAACAGATTTGTCTTATGACCCTCTATCGTTATCCGCGATAAAATTTTCAAAATTTTAATCACGAAAACAGTGATACCAAAAAAACATGCGTAACTTCTGCTTCCGGTTTCGGATTTTTTTGAAAAGCTTATTTTGTCGATGAATTTTCGATACACCCCCGCATTCCAAAGCGCATCAAAATCGGAGCAATACTTTCGGCTGTAGGAGCGTCACCCACCCACACACCCATACACAGACATTTTTTAAAAACCACTTTTTTGGGTTCCTAGAGGCCCAAAACGGATATTTCTGTGAAAATCTCGATTTCCAAAATTTTCATGATTCCAAGACTTCCCTATACCTATGGGTATGGGAAAGTAATATAATCTATAAATGTACATAGCCCTATTGTCACGATTCTTAAGACATGAAGATACAACGAAGGAGGAGTTCTTTCTTGCACATTTTTAAAGAATTTAACAGACATGAAGATATGACGAAGGAAGAGGAGTGTAATCGTGCATATTTTAAAGAATTTAAATTTATAACGGTTTTATTACATTTTTCAGTGCAGTTCGACGCGTCAACCTGTAAACAGGTCCCGTCAGCTAGAGTGGAAAATTTGTAGCGGATAAAGGAGTAATAGTGTTTTGTATAAAGCAAAATAAGGTTCTACTGTGAGTGAAAAATCCGGGTAGTGGTTTTAAAGTAAAGTGGCTTAAAATGTGCGTGAGGAGGCAGTGGCTTTCAGTAATTAAAGTGTGGTCGGCGACAGTGTTGCCAGGTCAAAATTCTAAAAATCACTAGCTTGCGTTGGAAAAAATCACTAGATTGACAAAAAATTCACTAGATTAATTTACTCGTCTTAAAGCTGGAAATTAAAAAACAAAATATTTAGAATATTTTTATTAGTTTTTACAACAATTATAAAAAATAAACAAAAACACGATCAAGATAAAATGTTGAAAAATATAATAAAAAGTATAAATGAATAACAAAGTACACCTACAATAATTATACAATATTTAATTTAATCATACATTTTGTTATTATGATTTTCTATTATTGCATCCGTAATAACAAAATCATAACACTTTTCTGGGAAAATTATCTTTAATATTAAAATTTTGATGGTATCGATCAACAATCGCTAAATGTTTGACAGCTGAATTGTAGACTCGTCAGCTAGTAAAGAATTCTGTCGTTTTCTGCAACTTCTTAAGTAATATTTCGAAGTTGGTTTTGCCAATTACATTGTTAATTAATGCAGTGCATTTGGTTCTGCTACATGACAGTTTACGAATTTGATCTGATTCTATTCCCAAGCTAACAATAGTTTTGATTAATTCTGCCAAATGATCGGAAGTGTTAATTGATATATTATGATCTGCTATAAAAGCAGCAATTCGAATTTGATTTTGTTTTAGAATTTTATCGCTGGTAGTAGTGAATTGAAAAGTTTTCTTTGTTAAGGTGAGTTGCTCTTTTACAGATACGGCTTTTTGTTTATGTATTTTAGAGTTATTATGTCTTTTAATAGCACCTATACCCCCAAATCTTGAACGTCTAATTGTGTATGGAAGAGTAGAAGGAACAAAATCAAGAGGTCGCTCTCCAAGAAGATGGTCTGATCAAATAAAAGAAATTACAAACACCGATATCCAACAAGCTACCCGTAATGCCACCAATAGAGAAAAATGGAAATATATTGTTAAGAAAGCAAAAACATGACAGTGAAAATATGCGGTCACGACACTTCTGTCAAGAAGTAAACGACGAAGAAGAAGAAGATACCCCCACAACCAAGTTCAATGTGAATTGAAAGTATCATTACAACCAGACGGCGCGGCGATAAGAAACGATAGCGCGGTAGTAAATAAACAATAAAAGCAGTGCTTAGACTTTTTAAATGAGTGAAGCGTCCAGTAGAATTACGAGAAGTAGCAACACTCAGGCGCAATTCCCAGAAAATAGAAAAAGAGTGCCGGAATCGCCGGAGCATTTCGAAAGGTGGGAACTCGAGAAATTAGCCTTTCAAAAGAGTAGAAAAATAGATTGGTGGCCAGAAACAGAAGAACAGAAAATAAGCGAAGAGACGAAGGAAGACGCAGAGATAAAGTCAGAAGAAATGGATGAATTAAAAGCACTGATAAAGGAGCTAAAAGCGGAGATAAAACAAGACATGAAGAAAAATCAAGAAGAATTGAAGACTGAGCTTAAGTCCAGCCTGGAAGAAATTTAAAAAATAAAATTGGAAAATGAGAACCAAAAATTAATTCAAGAAAATATAGAAATTAAAAATGAGATAGGTGAGATTAAGAAAAACATAGAATGGCTAGAGAAAGAAAAAAGGAAGAATAACGTGGTGGTAACTGGGATAAACATAAAAGGAAATGAAGCAAGTGTACTAAAAGAAGAGATGCAGACCTTTATGAAAAACCACTTAGAGGTGGATATTAAAATTAAGGGAGCTCATAAAATGGGAGAAAAAGTCTGCTTAATTGAGTTAAAAAATGCTGAGGAGAAAACAAGAGTTATGGGTAACAAACAAAAGCTGAGAAAGATCCAAACACAAAGAATCTACATCAATGACGACTTAACTAAGTCTGACAGAGAAAAGCAGAAGAAAATACGGAGCAGAAAAAGCGTGAAGATCGGTTACAATAGAGTTGTAATAGAAAGAAACAACTTTATTTATAACAAAGTGAAGCTGGTTGCATTTTACAAGTTGATTTGTAACACAGCATACTTATCTATCTACACAGACAAAGTTTTGATTTAAGAAGGAGAAGAATGGAGGTGGGACCCAAATTTAAAACAACTCCAAAAGCATAAACCACCAAAAAACTAAATAAAACAAAAGCAGACGGATTTTTGAGGACGAATCTAGCAAGACATGGACAAAGAGAAAAGAAACAAGAAAACAAAAAGAGTAAGAGTAGGTGGGAGAAGAAATCAATACAAAAAGAATTAAAGATAGGAACTTGGAATGTACGAGGTACTTTTGAAGAAGGAGCAATTAAAACTTTGAAAAAATAATGCAAGATTATGACAATGATGTACTAGCCCTGCAAGAAACAAAGCAAACTGGAAGTGAGATAGGTAATTGATTTGGGTAAACACATCATGTTTAAGAGTAGTGGGGAAAATCGATATCTTGGGACGGGTTTTCTGATACAAGAAAGGATAAAAAGAAGGGTGGTGGATTTCAAAGCAGTATCAGACAGGTTATGTTATGTACCTAAGACTGCAAGGAAAATATAGAAAGATCAGTATTATAAATGGACATGCCCCAACAGAAGAAAAGGATCTGGAAACAAAGAGCGAATTCCATGAAAAGATGTGTGATATAGTAGGGAATATACCAAGGTGTGATATAAAAATGGCAATAGGAGACCTAAACGCGAAAGTAGGGAGAGAGGTGATGTATCAAAATGTTACGGGAGGGAAAAGTTTGCATGCAGAAGGTAATGAAAATGGGAAAAAGTTAATTGAATTTGCGGCTGAGAATCAAATGACGATAGTAAGCACAAGCTTGGATCACAAAGACATACACAAAGTTACCTGGATATCGCCGGATGGTCGTGTCAAAAATCAGTTAGATCACGTACTAATAGAAGCCAAACACTTTAAAGCGATCAAGGATTGTAGAAGTTACTGAGGAGCAGATGCAGACAGCGATCACATATTAGTTATAGCAAAACTCAGGCAAGAATTGCCAACACTAAGAAAAGAGAAAAAAGATAGACAAAGATACGACATAGAGAAGTTACAAGAAAAGAAAGTGGCAGAAGAATTCGAAAAAGAAATAGAACAGAGGTTAGCTAGTGTAGAAGAAACAAATCAAACAATAGAAGAAGAATGGGCGGGAATACAAAAAGGTGTAACAGAGGCGGTAAATGTCTGCTTAGGGAAACAAAAAAATATAAGAAGAGAAGAGTGGTTCGATGAAGAATGTAAGAGAGCACTAAATGAAAGAAACAAGGCAAAAATGGAAAGGGACCAAAATGGAGCAGAAGAAGCAAAAAGAAATTACAAACAAAAAAGAAAGATAGCAAAAGAAATCTGTAGAAGAAAAAAGAGAGAGCAACTAAAAAAACGACTAGAAAAAATGAAAGAATATTTCGTCAATAAAGAAGTAAAAAATTTCTATCAGGAAGTAAAGCTTTCAAGACAAAACACAAATACCCGAGCAAGTTTTTGCAGGAATGAAGAGGGTTTGTTAATAGGGGAGACAAAGGAGAAATTGGAGAGATGGGCAAGGTACTTTAATAATCTGTTAAACGAGATAGAAGGAAAAGAACTACAAATCGCGCAAGCAACTCAAGAGGCAGCAGAGTGCGGGGAAGAGTAGAATCCCAGCAGAAGTGCTAAAACATGGAGGCGAGAAGTTGCAGAAGAAATTGATCAACTTGATACAAAGAGTGTGGCGTGAAGAAATAATGCCAGATGATTGGTGTAAGGCACTTATCTGTGCAATTTTTAAGAAAGGGGATAAGACGATGTGTGAAAATTACAGAGGAATCGCGCTGCTTGACGTAGTATATAAGATAATGGCCAAGTTAATAAGAAAAAGATTACAGGTGATAGAGGACCAAGTAGTGGGAGAATACCAAGGAGGTTTTAGACCAGGAAGATCAACAATAGACCAAATTTTCACCATCAAACAGATCCAATGCAACAGCTACGAGCAAAATTTAGGTCTGCATATGCTCTTCATAGATTTTAAACAGGCATACGACTCAATATGTAGCGAAAAATTATACCAAGCACTTGTAAAGTTGAATATTCCAAGTAAATTAATAAATCTAGTGAGAATGACATTAAAAAATACAAGTAATAAAATTCTAATAGATGGGAGTGTCTCAGAACAATTCAGAGTTGGAAGAGGGTTAAGACAAGGTGACCCGCTGTCAACGAACCTATTTAACATGGTAATGGAAGTTATAGTAAAAGATAGCAAGATCCAAACAACAGGCTCAGTTTACCATCATAAAACGCAATGTATCGCTTATGCAGACGATGTAGTCCTGGTAACTAGATCAAAAAAAGAGTTAGAAAAGGTTTTCAAAAAATTTGAAGCAGAAGGGAAAAAATTTGGATTACAGATAAATAAAGAAAAAACAAAGTACATGAAGACGAGAGTAGAAGTAACAGAAGAGAATAAATTTGTCAAATTTAACACAGAAGAAGGAGAACAAATTTTTGAGAGAGTTAGCCAGTTTGAATATCTGGGGGTGACAATAACAGCCACAAACCAAGAGGAATATGAAATGAATAAAAGAATAATTAAAGGAAATAAAGCAGCAGGATCACTCTCAAAAGTATTAAGAGAAAAACAATTATCAAGAGCAGTCAAGATTAGAGCCTATGAAACAATCATAAGACCAGTTGTATTGTATGGATGTGAAACGTGGGTAATGACAAAAAAAAAGACGAACAAAAGCTAGAAATCTGGGAGAGAAAAATCTTGAGGAGGATAATGGGAGGCATAAAAACTGACGAAGGAGAGTGGAGAATGAGTACAAATAAAGAGGTGATGGATTTGTATAAAAACACAAAAATAACACAAAGAGTTCGAGCACAGCGAGCAAGATGGTTAGGACACATCTGCCGAATGTCAGAGCAAAGAGTGGTGAAAAAAGTCTTGTACGGAGGAGAAGGGGGGAAAAAGAAGATAGGAAAACCAAAGAAAAAGTGGCTCCAGGAAGCGAAAACTGATATAAGTGGGGCAGGCATAAATAACTACGAAGAAATAGCAATGGACCGGAAAAAGTGGAGACAAATAGTGAAAAACATTGAAGTCAAGGGCCTCCAAGGCCTGTAGTACTGTTGTATATATTTATTACATTTTTAGTTAAAATTCAAACTCAAGGAATTTCCGGAAATAATAAAAAATAAAACACTGGACGAAGCATGGGAGTTATTTAAAAGTACAGTACCTAAGGCAGCCAAACAAATATGAGGAAAATACAAAGAATCCACATAAAAAGCAAACATCCTGGTGGAATGCGGATCTAAAATTGTTGGTGGAAGACAATAATACTAAATGGAAAAATACCTAGAGATGAAGAAGATAGAGAATTATGAAATCTGGAAGAAGCTCAACACAGATTTAGATCAGTTAGAGGCACGCAAGATGCAATCTGTGCAATAAAATAACTATACGAAAAGGTAATCGAGTATAATAAAACAGCTTACCTATGCTTTCTAGACTTATCGAAAGCTTTTGACAGCTTAAACAAAAAGAAAGTTGACAAAAAACTAATTGGTAATATAAAAATCTGGTGCGATACACGCACACAACTTCCTTTTACAGTGATCTTATAATTAGCCAAAAATTAGATTTTTTATTTAGTAGGTTTTGAACCAAAAATAAAAAAATTACAAATTCTACAGAAACCGTATAAAATAGAGCGTTAGTTCAAGAGACAAATTCACTTTAAAATTTTAAGCTGAATTAAAAATGTAATAATATACCGGGCGTTCTATTTAAAATAGGAGTTTATAAAAAAATAGGAAAAAACAAAAGATACCCATTTTAGTGGTATTCAACTGGATAATCACCTATTTCACATCAATACGCATTAAAAATGTAATAAATATGTAAAGTTCGAAAAAATCGCTAGAGCCGTTTTTGAAAAAAAAAAAACTGAAAAATCACAAGAGTAAACACCTACTTCCGGTTATGCGATTTTCTTCAAAAGCTTGCTGTCGCATCTACATAGTACACAAAACTTATATATGAAGTTTCAACACCATACCTCTTTTCGTTTTTGAGATATTCTGTTCGCACACAGACAGACACACAGACAGACTGACAAACAGACCAATGAACAAAAACATGTTTTTTTGCGCCAGGGGACTCTAAAACATGAAGATTCGTTGAAAACTCAATTTCGAATTTTTGGGGTGAATCCAATACTTCCTTTATCACAAAAGGACATAGGAAGGGTATATAAAGTAACTAGAAATGTTATTAGAAGCTCAAACAATGAGTCTTAGGAATTTAGGACAACAATAGGGGTCAGATAAGGAGGACCCTTAAGTTTCTATGTGTTTATTTTGCTTTCTTCTTTTTTATTATTTGGAAACCAGTTCAACAAGTCAATGTTATTCACAGTTGAGTTAACACTTAAGTTTGCATTGTTTATCACTTTAAGAGGACAGCTGCTAAGAGCTCCACATGTACTTAACTTATATATGTAGTTTGTGTCACTTGTCATTAGCACATCTTGTGGAAGAAGACTCTTTAACCGTACCTGCAATTTTTTCTCTTCAATAGAGTAGTGGGCTGCACATGGGCAGGATGGTATATTATTGAAGAATTTTTAGTTACATTTTTGTTTAAACAGCCTTAACAGTTTGAACATCAAGAACATTTGTTTTATTTTAATTGATTTTGCTAATGGGTGAGATAAT
Organism: Agriotes lineatus; assembly: GCA_940337035.1. NCBI lineage: Eukaryota > Metazoa > Arthropoda > Insecta > Coleoptera > Elateridae > Agriotes > Agriotes lineatus. The sequence goes on along the minus strand of CALNHX010007694.1, from coordinate 16,602 downwards.
ACAAGGCCATGCAAAGGTTGCCGTAGTGTTGGCGAAGAAAATACCATTGCCAATTTACAACGTAACTGAAGCATAAGGCCAGTTAAGGTTGGAAGAGGGATACTCTCTGACTATCCCAACTAGAGATCAGTAGAAGCAGAATCAAGTTAAGTTCCAGCCTTGATATGCTACATGGATGGCTCTCGAGTGGGCAGAAAAGCAATCCCATGGAGCAGGAACCTATGTGGAAGGCCAAGTAGCACAAAAAAGCTTTGCTTTAGGAAAGTTCACCACCCCATTCAAGCAGAAGTTTATGCTATTCTATCGGTAGGAAACAAGCATGAGATTAGGATGTCATCAGAGCGAAAAATCTGTATCCACTCTGTCAGCCAAGCTGCTTTAAAAAAATCTTCTCAGCTAGGACAAATCAGCTCTTACCCAGGAACGTGGAGATGCTTTAGTAGAGCTGGCAACAGAAAAGGATGTTGAGTTCGTTCGGGTTCTAGGAAATACGCCCAACAGGGCAATGAGAAGGTCGATGAACTAACCAACTCGGACTCCAGAACATCTATTTGAGACTGGAACTCCTTTTGGGTATTGCAAGGTAACAGGTCTTGACACCTTTAACCGAGTAGGCTTACGAGATCAGTGAGGAAAAGTGGAAAAGGTGTAGGGCCTGTTCGAAAAATCAGTCTGGTTAATGGGAAGGAGTCGAAGAACCACAAATATTTTAACAGGGATGTTGATAGGAATAGAGGAAATCCCGTTTGCTTGAGATCCGGGAGAGATGATGAAACATCCTTCTACTACTTGGGGGAATGCGAAGCAAATCAGCGACTGAGGTTTAGAACTTTTGCTGCAGCTATGCTTCAAAGGGAAGAGTTAAACTCCCTAGCGTTGTAACGTCCTGCTGTTGTGTTACTAAAAACGTATCACGCCTCGGATAGCTCATATGCGTGGGCCATGGCTTACTAACACATCCAGAGAAAAGTAGTCGAAAATACACGTGTATTGTTATTCGCAAATACAAAATAAAATATTGTTCTTAATAAAATACAATAAAATATCTATGTACAAAGTTTATAATCTTCATTTGGGCGAATAGACGCCTAATAGCGGCTGCAACCCTTCTGGCTCTAGCGACTCGTCGAGTTTCGCTACCACCGCCTAGAGCGCTTGGACGGTCCGGTTTCGTGGCCGCCTCACATGTCGGCTAGTTCTGCAAACAAACAAGTATAATTCGCACTATTAAGGGCTGTGTTGTGTAGGGATTAAATTGATCTTAATTAGTGCCCCAGCGCTTGTGAATTTTAACGGTGAGTTCCCCTCTGTTTGGGTTATGTTACTATAATTTTGTAACAGGTAATTACGGAGTTGTTTGTTCCGGCGGCCGCTAGATGGATTTGTGTCTTCTCATGAAATACTGGACTTATACGGGGGGCCGCCAGGAAGTCGGGTAATTGGTGTAATGCTTAACGCGTTAGATTCGAAACTTCCCCGGAGGATTTCGAGTTATACCACGCAGAGTGTCTGGGAGAAACGACGGAGAAGATTGTCAAGGACCGGGACCGTTACAATGTCGAAATTGGGGTACTAGGCGAATGCTCGCTAACTGGGTCAGGAGCGGACGCTGTTTGAGCGAGTCGCAGATCAGCGCCAAGCTCTGTTGGAGATTCTAGGTGGATGGCTGTCACTGGTAGCAGCGCCTAAGCATCTATGAGGGCAGGATAAACGGTGAGCTAGTCGTGCGATCAGCACTAAGCTCGGCCGGAGTCTCGGAAAAGGATGGTTGTGCACTTCACTAGAAGCAGCGCCTTGTGCACAACCCAGGTAGGTTCTTCGGGGTTAGGAGAGGATAGGAGAGGATACTGATTCAGGCAGGCGGACTCGAAGAGTTCCTCATTCTACCTGGAGCGCGTGCTTTTGTAGGGTTTTGGGACCCGCGTTATCTCAAATTCTGACTGGAGAATCGAAAAATGGGGGAAACGGCTGCGTTGAAGACGCGCGCCACAAAGCCGCGCACCGCGTCACCCCCACTCAAAACGTGCACTAAAAATACTGGGCTAAAATGCAGCGAGATGGCGACATGCAAATATGGAATAATTAAAATTATTTGTTTGTAAAAAATTTGCATCGGAGTTGTTGTTACAGCGTGGGCCGGTATCCTGATTTTCATTAGAGAATCGAGAAGATTTACTTAGGGAGAACGCAGCTGTGTAGGTGGTTAAGGGTTCGCAAGGGTTTGGCAAAAAGGGCTTATAAAGGCCTACTTATTAGACTTTTATTTCCCACAACTTTGTTTTCTAATTATACTTGTGTGATACTTGTAATTTTTTTTGGTAGTTTAGGGCTGGTGCACAAATTTGATCTTGCCTCAATTATATAGTTACGCCACTGGATTTCTTATATTCTAACTGTAATATAGAAATTCTGATGTCCATAACAATCGTGTTCAAGGTAGGTGCACCCTTTAACCGGAAGAAAAATCTCTGAATAAAAAAACACTGAACATAAATCTTCTGAAAAAAAACCTCTGGACTAAAAACAATCCGGACAAAAACCTTCGGACGAAAACCCCCACCTTAGTATGTGTTGTCGCAAATTCGCTTAAAGACTGACAATCCGTTTAGTTAAAATACACCTATACACGAACACTAAAGCTACTGTTGTGGAATTAATAAGAACACTAAGTACAAATAATTGCATTTATTCTGTGCCGTATACAGAACAACTTAAGTGGTACAAAGTTATTTATTAACTAGCGAGTTTTCAGTTCCGTTGTATCAAGAAAGCTCGGTAGGTGTTCAAAAATTATTCTCATACACTTATCAGCCACGGTCTTTAAGTTCGGAGTTCCAAATTTGATCCATGACCTGCCTCTGCATTCCTGGGTCTGTGCCTGCCATTTACTATGACTCTTTACACTTGAAAAAATATAACTATAAAATGAGAATGCCCTGCTTTGCTGTCCTCGCACTTCCACAGCGGAATTTACACTGACAGGTACTTGACTTTGAAAAAGGGTGAAAGAGAGAGATCAAACGTTTTACGTAGCAGATCGAACATACCTACCAATTTTCAGAGAAAAATGAAAATGAATTAAATGTAAAAGAAATATTACAATACCCAAGAGAAGAGCAATGACAATACAAAGAAAAACAATTAAATGAGAAAGCAATTAATATTATTGAGAGGGAAGAACATAAAATTTATTAATGGGACGAACGAATGAGCTAGCAACAGTATGTACTGTCACCAAGCGTACTAAATTATCCGAACCGGGATCAATTTTTTCTCTTCACCTAATTGGCTAGAATAAAGAAATAGACTCCATCTTCATATTTTCTTAAAGAATATTTATGTACCTCAGTCCACGAACTATGCGAAGAGCACAAAAAACTAGGTCCATGAAACCACAAAGAATGCGATTGGGGTACAATCCTCTTGAGGCACAGTCTGCTGGGTTATCTTCAGATCTGACAAGTTGGTGATGGACAAATCTACACCATGCGCCGAATCCAAGAAAAGTGCGAGAGAAAAAATATACAACTTCACATACTGTTCCTTGACTTCAAACGGGCATACTATAACATTGATAGAAAAGGTCTACTAAGAGCAATGAAAAAACTAAACATACCTGAGGAGATGATAAAATTAGTGGCGATGACTTTGAGTTAAACATCAAACCAGGTTAAAATACAAAACAAACTATCGAGAAAGTTGGAAACAGCAGGTGGTTTAAGACAAGGGGATCCGTTATCAACAACACCTTTTAACATAGTTCTGGAAACGATCATAAGAAACTGCAAAATTAGACAAAGCAACAACATATTTAGCAAACCATACCAACTGTTAACATAATAACAAGGACACAAGAAGAACTAAAAAATCTACTAAAAAAGATCCAAGGCGAGGCAGCAAAGTTTGGCCTAATAATTAATAAAAAGAAAATCAAATTACATGATAAGCGGAGCAACAAATCAACAACACGTGCAGCACCTAAAAGTTAAAAGCGAAGAGGGAAAACAAGAAGTAGTGTTTGAAAGAGTGGAAGCGGCAGTGTACCTAGGAGCCGAGATAACCAGTAATTGTGACCAATCAAAAGTGGTAGAAAGAAGAATGGCAAGTGGTTTGAGAAGTGCGGCGATGGTAAATACTAAAGGGCTAATGTCGAAAAATGTCTCCCGTGCAGTGAAAGTAAAAGTGTATAAGACAATTATAAGACCAAAGGTAACTTTCGGAAGTGAATCGTGGGTTCTAAGGCAAAAGGATATAAATCAATTTTGTATATTTGAACGAAAAATTTTCAGAAGAATATACGGCGGGGTGAAAGAAGAGGACTCCTGGAGGCGCAGAACAAACAGAGACCGAACTGAACTATACAGGGAACCAAGCATAATAAACGTAATCAAACTGGGCCGACTTATGTAGCTAGGTCACATTATACGGATGGAGACAGACAGAACCTCAAGAAAACTTCTTACAAAAGAACCAGAAGGACGAAACAGGAAAGGCAGGCCGAAAAGACAATGGCGGGACTGTATAAAGGAGGATGTCGAAGAGCTAAGAATAAACGACTGGGAAAACCTAGCGAAAGATAGAAAGGAGTGGAGGAAAATCTCCAACAAAGCTCTGGGCCTTAAAGGCCTGTAAAGCTGAACTGTATAAGTACAAGTTGGGCATCTATGAAGTAGTACACGGTTTTAAGGTGATCGGACGAGAAATTAGCAAGAACTGAATGTATCAGCTTTTGTGTAGCACTTGGGGGTATTTTACTTTTAGCCTCGAGAAGAAACCTGTTAGTGGGATGAATTTCGAATGTTTGAATATACACTGCAGCGGCAAATCTCTTTTCAGATGCAGCGCAAAATCTGAAGGAATGGCTTGAAACTAGCGATATTATGGGGAATCTTCAGCGAAGACAAACCAAGTAAATCCTTCGAGACGTCTCTCCACGTTGAAGTAACATTTTCAGGTAAATCTGAGTCGTAGGTGGGTCCACCAAGGAAGTATTTTGGCCAGAAAACAACTGGCATTAGTCATCCTAGTGTGTCAAAAATTCAGGCAATCTAAGAAATTACAGTGTTGAGTAATATCACTTTTGAATGCTTGAATATGATACATAAAGCAGTTTGATTTAGGATCCCAGACAAGCCCTAATATCTTGATGCTAGAGTTTTCAGTGGAAAAAACTAAGGGCGTTTCTAAGTGTTCTTCTGGAAAGTAGTTCAATATTGAAGGTTTATTGCTTGATCATTTACGAAGTTAAAAACCTCCATAGGAAAGTAGTTTGACGAGTTCAAATGCTAGCTGTTTTGCTTGCTTTGGTGAAAACGCTCTGGTGACTACATCGTCGACATAGGTTTCTTTTTTAAACGTATCTGCCAAATAAGCCGTGTACTGTGGTGTTGAACTGAAATTCTAAAATTAAATTATTTGGTGATGGTCTCCAATAAATGTGTTGAAGCTTGCGATCTGTAGGAATAACGAAAATTTGTCGATACATTATTTTAATATCGGCACAATTTAAAACAGATGAAAATATCAGGTAAGTCATATTGCAATTTGGGTCCTGATAGAAGTATTTTGTTCAGAGAAAGGCCAGTTGAATCCCGTGCTGATCCGTTGAATACAACACGTACTTTAATCGAAGTACTAGAATACTTAAGTACACAGTGATGAGGTAAAATTTACGAGGATGCATTCTGAGCAACTTGCATGTGATTAAGTTCCAAATATTCTTGTATGAATTGAATATATATTTTTTTGCAATTGACGTTGAGATTTGTGATTCCATATGTATATCACTTTTTAAAGCTGAGCGTTTGTTGTGCCTTTGAGAAGCGCAATTTTTGCGAAATGGTAACGGCACTACATATCTTCAATTATTGTTATCCTCAATAAAGTGAGTTTCACATTCTGCATCGAAAGGGTTTGTTATTTTAATATTTGAACCCCGTTCCATTTCCGAGAATTGACGCAATGAAAGGCTCAAAGAGGGGTTTACCGTGAGCAGTGAAGTAAATTGCCTTTTATGCTTGCTGGTGTAGATAGAAATACCCATCTGAATTTTCTTGCAGAATGCGAAACCGTCATAGGGAAAATAGAAAAACTTAGATGAATGGAACACTCGTTAGCATTCGTGTTTCATTTTTGAATTTGCATTTTTCATTAGCATTCTATTCACACTCTTATTACAATATACTATTACATAACTTGCAATGAAGCTGAGTTTTGTCTGTATACCGGGTGCTTATATTTTCTTTATTTATGAATAGATTTAGATCAAATGCTATATGAAGATACTAGAGATACTTTCTGATTGGCCGATGAATATAGTTAAAATGGCCGACTTTTGGTTTCACCGGAAATTATACCAACTTTGATTTTTTAAATGGATTAGGTACCTTGCATATTTTATGTTTTTCGGAATCTACAAGTCAAATTACATAAACGAATCTCGCCAAATTTTCATTTTTTCAAACAAAAAAAATTTCTTTTACGATAGAAGGCTGTGACTTGAAAAAATATGTTCTAATTGACTCTAGCAACTAATAATAATAGCTATTTTATCAATGAAGTCACTTTTTTTAAATGGCACCTATTAAAGACCATCTTGCCATTAAACAGAAAATTTAATTACCTATCTAACGATATGCATCATGCACTACTTTATCTTAATCTAAAATTGAAGAATAATAAATTTTTTTTAATATTTCTGTGTAATACCTAAGCAAATTCGGCATCACTGTTGTATGTTATTTAAGTCGTAGATTGCGAAAAATATAAAACATATCGGATGATCCATTTAAAAAATCAAAGTTGGCCATTTTGTTTATACTTGTATGTCAATCCGAAATTATGTCTAGTATCCTTGTATCAAATTTCATCCAAATTCATTCATAAGTAACAGAGATAGAGGCATGGCCCTGGTATCATTGTCACCCCGTATACCCCATGATTAGTCACAGTAAGCCATTTCCAATAGATCTTCAAGAGATGGAAGGTGCACGGCAGCATCATTGCTTTAGTCCAAATAATTTGAAGTGCATTTCTTTCATTTAGTTCGCCATCGGTTTAGATTATTTATGAAACAATGTTTCTCCAGGGAAACCTCAGATATTTGACTATTGGTCAGAACACAACCAATGGGAATTACCAGCGGACGATTGAGTGACGAAGAAATACACATTGTTATTTTTTACATCACAGTTGCCTGTTGAGTCTACAAGTAGTATCTCATTTGTTTGGGGTAATTTTTCCAAACTTTTCATTATGGATGTACACAATGCAATTGAATAATTTCCTTGTACACGTGATATTTTATATAAGCTACCAATATTTTCCGCCTGTTCGGCAAGATACCGTTCTAAATAATTTAGCACTTTTTCCACAGTTCATTTCTTATGAAAAGCCATATACTTTGTACTTTTTACATCATGCATGGTTAGAAAGAAACGCATGTTTATAACACAATTTTCATATTCACCTTCTAGAAGAAGCATTGCGGCCATTTTGGAATAATTCAATCAATAGTATTTTATTTTGTCCTAAATTGGTTTATCACGCAGTGCTGCTGATGTTAAGATAGTATAACTGTGCTCATTTTTAAACTCCATGACACATGACCAATCACAAGCAAAGACATTAGATTTTGTTTTTACGATTTCTCGCTCAATTTTAACAAACAATTTGTAGTTTGATTCTGGTGTGAAAGTGGCAGTCATATATTCTTTTAATAGCTATTTATGATACAAGTGCAAAAAGTTTGTGTTTATGGCACGCGATATGAAAATTGTTCAACGAGGCAAACCCTATGTGTTAGTTTGTGATTGGCCATGTGACATGCAGTTTAAAAATAATCTTAACCATATCATTTTAACAGCAGTAGCATTGCGTCATAGACCAATTGAAGACGAAACAAAAAAACGATTTATTGAATTATTCAAACATGGCCCCAATGCTGATGCTGATCATTTCTATTGTATTGAAACGGTTGTTAAACCTTCTCGGAGGTGAATATGAAAATTATGTTATACAGAAGCGTTTCTTTTCAACCTAGATGATGTAAAACCCAATTTTGCACGTGTTGCTTATGATGTTTATTCTACGATCGTAACAAAAGTATAAAAAATTAGTTCGGTGTAACTTTTTCTGTCACACTGTATTAGACATTCTAGGTAATATTTATATACACCTTTTCAACAAAGTGTGTAATTATGTTTTTATTGTACAGTTATGGACACTTCGATGTGCACGATTTTTTGTTACTATGGATATTTTTGAGATATTTCGGCTTATTAAATGAGGGTTTCCCCAGTGGCGTTGCTTGTGAATATAAGAATAGGTATTATTTTCTAATGCTTGTATTTTAACAAAATTTCACAAGTAAACAAGCTATATAATAATAAGTATTTAATAAATACTGTTATAACGGACTATGTTGCAAGAGTATTTATGTATGTAAATGGTTTTATGTTATAACAATATTTATTATGCTTTAGCAATTACGTTTGACTTTTCTTATACTTTAGTTTATTTTTAATCAATTCTCTTTTAAAATAATTTTAAGCAACTCATTTACCCTTTTATAAACTATGAATTATCAATGTTATTAAATATCTCTAGCTGTGGTAGAAAACATATACTCTTAATAAACACAAGTCGGGTTCACGCATAATCAAGACTGTTTTCATTTCTGAAAATTCATTTTTGTTTAATGAAAACCAAGTTCAAAATTATGTGACAATTTGTATGGCTGTCACTGTCACTTCAAATTATGCAAGTATAAAATCAATCACAAATACCTTTTCGTTACACTACTTGTCATTCAATAAACATTAAATAGTAATTAATCCCTTTTATAATTACCTCACTTCACTCTTTCTACGTTTTGCTTTCAGTTTATTCAATAAATACCTCCAGCCGTCACCGGTCCATGGTCCCTGATCCGCTTCTTACCAATCCAAAATGCATCCAGCACACTCCCAGAAGTAGCCCAATGTCCACACAAGTCCTAGTATGAATGTAATCAACCACCAGGAACCGCAAACACCTCTCAGCCAAACACGACAAGACACTTGCTATTTCCAGAACAGAATTGTTAAGATTGACCAGAAGCAAACGCCACCCATGGCTTTCTTTCAAAATTCACAAGCCGTTAACAACCTAGTACCACGGACCTCGACCAGTTTCAAGTCTCCAAACGTCACTTCAATAACAAGCTTGGCGAAGTACAATTCCAGTAGATGAAAACCCTTTTATCGATACCACAAGACGTTCACTCTGCTATCAAATTCGATGTAAGCTACTTCCAGTAAAGTTAGCCCCCGCTATCCAATTCATATGAAGTAATTAATTGACAATAAACTCAATCCTGCATCCAATTCCAGAAATTGCTTTTATAGATTATAGCTGTTCAACATATGGCACTCTCACCATACCAAAATTTCGTTTTTACTCTTCTCGATAATTTTACTATGATATATAACCCCTCACATATCAAAATAGATTTTACATAATTTAATAAAGGGTTTATTTTAAAGTTTTTAGCCGCTTACAGACTTATTATATCTTTTCAAGTTAAAATTATTCGTACATCTAATAAATAAAAATATCTCCTTAGTGATATATTGTTTTGGCATATTTTTAAAGTCCAACACTCTGTATAATCTGTATCATATTTATTTAACACCCACTATTTTGAAAGATATTTCTCGAACAGGTATTTGATACTAATCCTTTATCCACTTTATTTCAGATAATAATTAAATTAGGTATGTTAGAACCTTTCTGTTTGTTATATTGCATCGTTCAATTGAATTTAAATTCTATTTTATTATTTTACCAAATACATATTAATAATTTTTATTCACAACCATATATGTAATAAGATCATTACTGACTTTTAAAAAGTTAGAAAATGCGCTATTCCCAACTTGTAACTTTCCAACCGGTCGGAAAAGTGATTGCCGTCGCAGAGGTTGGAAAGTAATCCATTGCCGACCGCTGTGTAGGTAAGGACACTAGGAATCTCGTTCATCCATTCATGCGCGTCACAACCTGTCGTATCATAATATAATCATTTTTCAAATTATTGTTAGAATAAAGTGGTTGCGAATAAAATAGTATACATACCACGGTGAAAAGTTTCATTCATGTCTCGAGATAAAGTTGATCTCGACGCTACGCGTCTCGGTTAACTACTTAATCTCTCGACAGGAATGAAGCATTTTCCACTTCAATATGTAATATACTATTGTAACGACCTTCGAGCCGGATCGCGTGCAGACAGATTAGTCAGCCTTCCAGATCATTCCAGAACGATCTCGGTGATTAATGCGCGCGACACGTCAGCATTGCTAGAATAGTCGAGAATATCTCGAAGCTTCCAAAAGGAATCACCCGACGATATATATAAGCAAGCGCAGCGGAAGAGCAGTCAGCCCGAATCTAGCTTTGAAGTGCGCGAAGCTTACCAGATAAATCATTAGTGGTTATGTCGTGTGAAAATAAAGTGTATTTGTTGTTAGAAATAGTTCCTGTTAGTGTATAAATAATTTGTGTTCCGTATTAATAGTTATTGTGTTTTTGTAAATCAGTAAATAAATTGCTGTAAATAAATGCTTAAAACAAGAAGCTGCGTATAATTTTTAATAGCTCAGAAGATAAATCTTAAGACTATTATATCCTTTGAATACTTAAATTCATCTTTGTAATTTTTAAAATCTGCTATTAAACGCGCCTAAAAGATAGCGCCTGCAGGTGGTTCGATTTGATCCGGGGAAGTCTGTTTCAGTTCTTGCTTGCACAGCTGTTGAGAATGGATTCTCTCGAGGAAACTAGACTACATCATTATCCTCTTCTACAGTGGATACTCTCCCAACTCCAACTCTCCTTAACGGAAGTCACTACTGCCAACGATTTTTAATTTTGAAATTCTGCTCTTGCTCACATGCAAATCTGCTGCGACTTGACTCAGCAACCAGTTCTTTTCCAGTTTTGCGATAGCTCGCATTTTTTCTGGTTCTGACAAATGTGTGGGCATTTTTTGAATTTTCAGTTCTATTTGTTTTGATGACAATCGTAAACGTCAAAACTCAACGTCTATGAATCTCGTATTACAAGCTAACAATTTGTTGTGCATTTTGAGTTGGCCGTAATGGTACACTGCCTTGGAACTAAATTTACTTTTCACACTGGTACCATAAAATTAGATTTAAACTCACGTTAAAAAGCCTCCTTTTAATATTGTTTTAGAATAGTTATTTAACCAACAAGTGTGTTAATGAAAGCGATTAATAATGGAACTGTTTAAAGCACGAACGAGCGACAGCGAGTGAGTGCCTTTAATAGTTGAGATTATTAATCGCCCATTAACAAACGAGTTGATTACAAATTTTTTTCGTTGACCGCAAAATCTTTTTTTGTGGCGAAAAATTTGATTAATACAGCTAACCTCCATGCAAAATATCATCAAAACGAAAAAATCACAAAAACAGTTAATTAATGAAAAAGAGTGTATTAATCAAAAACAGTGTATTAATAGATCTATTAATCCATTCTTTTTTTAAAAACAGTTAATTAATGAAAAAGAGTGTATTAATCAAAAACAGTGTATTAATGACGTCTATTAATCCATCCTTTTTTAGGAAAATAATTCATTAATATTGAAATTAACAAGCCGTCAACGAAAAAATTATTTTATGATTAGGTCGCACAAAAAGAATTAATGTCTGCCAACAAAAACGGTTTAGTTGTGAAAAAAAACGTAAATGAAATATAGTATACTAGTCTGAAATATGATACAATGCGAATTTCCTTGAAAGGTGAGAGAAGTTAGTAATTTTTGTAAGCACTAAATTTAGTTTGCATACTTGCCGGATTTGTTTCGTTCTATAAACTCTCGATGGTCGAAATATTAATATATGTAAAATTATCCTCATATTTTTCTATGAAATTTAGATCTAAGCTAACAGTTGCGTCGTTTATAAATTTGTACTCGTAGTCTTCGGCTAGCATACTTTCCATATTTAGACACTTTATAGTATAGTAGACACTCTAGTTGATCTTTTGAATGAATTAACTTGATGTAGTTCTTCTGTAATCACTCATATAGAAAGGTTATTTTGAACTTACCATATAGAGAGGTTGCCTAACGAGGCAGGAGCAGTAATGAGCAGGAATAAAATGTATGACGCTAAACATGGCACCTCACATTTTAACAAGCACATTAATCGCTTGAACTTACAAGGAGAAATAATAATTTGCGCATGCGTATTCTTTAACAATATCCCTGATTACTTAAGATTTCCTCTGTGCTTATTTTCATTAATTTTCTTCTGATTTCCTTTAATTTCCTCTAATTTCCCCATTTTTGTACTCCAGATTTCATTTACGAATTACCTCTCGTTAGAAACACGCTATTACCCGATGAACTTTTTATTTTTCAACGAAAAGTGTTCTGGACGATATTCATAGTGGAGGATGATGACAAACCTATGGGAGATATTAGTTTTTGTATTTTTACTTCCCCCATCTAAAAGACGAAGGAAGTAAATCGTGAAAAAATCGCCTTTCCTGATTTTTTCAGATCTTTACGTTTCAGAGTTCCTAGATGACGAAAAACATGTTTTCTTAATTCCGTCTGTCTGTCTGTTGCCTGTATAACTCAAAACTGTTTGTTGAAGGAGAACGATATTTTGCATGCGGATTGTATGTCTACTTGGCTCGAAACCGAATAGACAGTCGGCCAAATATAAGGTGAGCACCTTAAAAAATAAAAGTAGTAATTTGTAGATAGGTCAGGTTTAGAAAATGGGACCCAACAGATGCATAGTGAACATTACACATGGAACAGAAATCTAAAGCGTATTTATAACGCATCCAGAAGCGGAGATACTACGCACCTGGTCGTGTCGAAACGTTTCCAGCCCCGAAAGGGTCTGACTCGCCCCTGCGAGCTTTTGTGCGTATCCCAATCGCTCTTCAACGCGCTGAGTTCGAATCCTATTTATTACATCGTTTTTATTTGGAAATTGATGTAATCCGCAACGCATTACTAAGTGTTTTTTATTGATTCAGTATTATTAGGACCGTTAAGATATAGTCACCCCTATGTGGTGCGCTTTTGCGAGGGAAATTCCGTGTAAACTCTTTTGCAGATGTTTTAAGTTTGAGCGACTTTATCATCCTTACACTAAGTTTATGAGAACTGGAGGTAATTATGCTAAAAAATGTTTTATCCGCTGTTTTTCTTCCAAGTTAAGAATAATGTTTGGTGTGCTGCGTATTGTATTTATACCACTACACGTTATAGGAGTAATTATAACTATTTCTCCTAATTTAGCATTTATAGCGTAAATAAGTGAATTGAATTCAGAAATCTTCATTTGGGTAAAATAAAAATGAAGCTTTTTAAAGAAAGTAGGAAATAATGTATAAATATAATAATAATATAAATAATTTATTGCGTTTTCAATCATGTAATTTATTTCATCAATATATACTCGTAGAAATAGTAGCTTTATAATTATTATTTTACACCACTGTCTTTTATTGAGAAATTTAAGCCTCAGTTCCATGCCTTTCCGCTACGTGCCTACAGTACATTCAAATTCAATATAAAGGAAAATCTGCAACCCAAATTACAAATAGCAGCAGTCAGTTGATTACTAACTTGATTTTATTAAAATGCAGATCATGGGATGTAAGTACGTAGTATAATCTACAAGTTATAGTTTTTGTTAAATTTGGAAACCTTGAAATTGGAAAATTGTGCGATGTCTACCTAAATGAAATCTGCTGAATGTAATCTGAGAATAAATTTACCAATTAAAAATTGTTGCAAATGGCTTCCTAATGCAAAGGTTCATATTAAAAATATGACACATTGATTTTGTCACTCATAAAGACAGCAACAAAGCCATATTTCTCTGATCTAAATTTTAATGAAATCAAATTAATAATCAACTTGCTGCTGATATTTGTAACTTGGGTTGCAGATTTTGCTCTATCTTGAATCTGAATGAACTACCTATACAATTAATATAAACATTACGCTAGGGTAAGTTCACTCTCCAAAATTCTGTTTCATGAGTGTGATTCGTTTTATTGTTATGCGCGTCATGTACTTATAAGTTCTAAGCACGCTGCAAGCGCATATAAGATGTATTCAGAATTAAGTTTTCCAATAAATATTTTAGCAGATTAGCACCACCAGTAAAAAGTACATGATTTTTAAAGAAATTTTAGAACTGGTGACATTGAGGTGATGTTATTAGATATAAATTCCAATCGGCACCAGGAATGGAAATGCTTAGCGTTCTACAACTTGCAATATTAAAGCTTCTTAGAGCAATGGTGTGTCACAAGGTATTTGTACGTAGTACTGTTTGAAAATATTAATTGTTTGTCCGAACTAGCAGGAAGAGTTGTATTTGATGTATATTGTGTATGTAACGGCTCTTGATTTTCACTAACGAGCTTTCAGGAATTTCCTCAAATTGAAAGAAAATAGACGCAATTTCAACTTACACTCATGGTTGCTATATTTGCTTCAACTATTTTAATGATTGCAAATTTGGTAAGTTTATTTTGTTGCAGATTTCTTTGTTTTACAATTTTCGTCGAAATTTACAATGACATCTTAAAATCCCTAGAAAGACCAGTCGTTAAAAATCCGTAATACGCTTATTAAAATTATTCAAGAAATTCCTCAAAAAAGAGACACATTTACCTGCTAATGAGGAAGAAACATCTACTAAATCAAACAGTGATTTTTGCTATATCCTTTTACATCAGACGAACGCTCATCTGGGTCAGAGAACTGTTATTTGCAATTTCACCTCAGTTGACCTATTTAGTCAATCTCTTTTTAGAACATGTAAACCGGATAAAGAAAAATCTCCTCATTTAGACAACTGTAAAATAACATTTACAGGATTTTTGTAACAGTAATTCATAAACAGTCTTCTTTGAAATTCTTACTGGATTCTCTTTTAATGAATCTTTACTTTGAATATTTACATTTTTCCTACTGCTGGATTTTTGGATCCTGAAATGTTTGCCGTAGTAACTCAACTTGATCTTTTAATGGGGTCTAAATGTCTTTTTTATTCATATTATAGAAAAAAAGCAAATTACGCGAAGAACGGCTTAGTACATACAAATCTTTTAATTTTGAACTGGAAGTTCTAACAGCATCATTGACCCACTGCTTTTCTGGATTATGATTTTGTTTACAAATTCTACGCAGAGAAAAAAGGCAAAAGCAAGTTCAATAGCAGTTACGCTATAAGGAGAAGACCAATCCTCATTTAATAACTCTGAAGCAAATCGACTAATTGCATCGCCATTAAAACTGCGTTTTAAACCACATATAGGACAACTAATCTTGTCAAACTTAGTTACCTCATAATATACCTCAAAAAATACTGATCTATAATCAGAGACAACATTGTCGACAACACAATTATTTTCTTGATTAGTAAAATTTCTTTAAAGGTTCGACAACCTACAACCTTTACGTTTACAGTTGATAAAATAGCATACAATTATTTACATTTAGAATAACATTTTTATATGCATCTACATTAAATTAACCACAAACACAATATCGAGACCTATTTAAATACAAAATTAAGTACATCAGTAATTTTATCAATAAGTATCTGAAAATCGCCACTGTCAACACAAAATTTTTCCACATTTATACATTTAATAGAACCACACCAACCAGACTGTTTTCAATCCAAATTCCTACACCTCGAGATTTGAAGGTACGTCTATAGAAATAACTGTACAAGGCATATCCTTGGTAGTCTTTAATGTCTAATAAGGAAACTCTTCCTCAATTTCGACTGGCAAAGCTAGTCACCTACCCGGATTACAAGTAATATTAAACAAGAACTTTGTGCAACTAAACAGGCCATCGTCCTTATATAAAATTAACAACAAGAAGAAGGCGTAGAAGAAGGAATAATCGATAATAAATACTTAAAATGTGTGGATGTTCGTTGCGTCGAAACCAAATCAAGAGTTTTTATATGATGCTATTTAATACTTCGATATTCACCTATAATTAGGTGTTCAGTTTAGTCAGAATTTTATTTCGGTTAAAACGTAACAATCCTTGGACTACTATGAGGTAGTATACGTCTAGAATTAATCTAAGCGTGTGTAGCCAAGTAAATATACAAAGGAAGGAAAATAAAAGTTTTCCAATATTTATACGCCTTTGAGTTGTCTGCATAAAGTAAGCCATGAGACGAAGTTAATCAGATAAAAGAGTAGCAAATATTGAAAAACCACAAATATTAGTCACACATAAATGTATTTAAAGCATAAAGATAAAAATAAGCCCAAGTACGAATAAAATTTAGAGAAACACACTTTCTATTGTTTTGAATATCCCCAAGTTTGGAATAAAGTTGACATCAGTAATTGTCGATATCATGTTTTAAATTATTCAGGAGAGTAACAAATTTTAATTTCGCATGTAGTATGTAATGCCCAATAAACTTGAGTATTGAAAATATAGATTGCCTTCTTATACATACGAATTTAATTCCTAAAAAATTTAAATTCCCCAGAGAAGTGGTTTTCATAAACACTCCCACAAGG
>CALNHX010007693.1:0-70594 GCA_940337035.1 Agriotes lineatus | reverse complement strand
CGTGAATAAATTTATGAGCTTAATGCTATTTAAATTTTCCTGTTTATTCCGAATGACTATTTATTGATGTAGTAATATGTATTATTGATCTATATTTGTATTTTATAAATACCGTATGTTTTGTTTATGTGTGCGTTAAGCTTACATTTGAAATTAAAAATACACGTCATGGATTTGGTATTGAGATCCCCTCATTTACTTACGTACCTTGTCTTTAGATATTATAGATTAAATAATTTATTTCGGTACGAAGAGCTGTCTTCTTATCTTATTTCTCTGCGTTTATTGGAAATAAACGTCACGTTAATTAAGCTGCATTTATGTCTTTTTCTTTCTATAACAGGTTACAGCTTATCAAAGAACCTGCGACTAATAAATGTATTTTCAGATATCTCCCTTCACTGTTAGTTGCGATTGCCTGATCTAAATTTAGATTTGCGAGTTGTTGAACAATTCAGTTGGTGGCGCCCCAATTTGGTTTTGGTTATTTTAGGGTTAACCCACTCCTACTCCGGCGTAGCTCAGCTAGCTCATTAAACGCTATTGGTTTCGGACTATTCTAGGTATTCACAAGTCGCTATTCTGCTTATATTGAAGTGTTGTTAAATTATCAGTTTTATTTTCGTACTTTCGCCTGTTAAAGCGTTCAGTGGTTACAACAGCTTCGAGATGATTTTGAAGATGAAACTCGTTGTGTCCTATATAATCCGACTGCTTCTCAAAAAGCGGAACCTGCGAAATGGTGGAAGAAAGTGTTGCTGGCATTTGCAGGCATGACATTGTCGGAGGTGATGGAATATGAATTTATTGCTGCGATTCTGAAACTAAACGACAATGGGCACCATAATAGTTTTTCAAGACGAAGAAAGGCTAACAAAATTTGTGCGATCTCTGAGTGCACGTAGCAGATGACCACGCCATTCTCTGGATGGCCAGGTCACCTTGTGACAATTCCAGTAGAACATCGTCATACAGTAGTAAATGCTGACTGGTTTCACCATTTGTTTATCAGTAGTCCTAGAAAAAGTACAACACAATCTGCATTGCCTCACACCGCTTCTCAAACAACACGTTTTTAATCAACCTAGGTATCGAATTATAAAGTCGGGCACCTTACAGTCATGAGGAAGACGAAACTGCCGAGACATTCATTAATATAGTCACTGAGGTGTCTGAAGAACAATTAACTGAAACATTTTAAGCCTGGTTTAGTAAAATGAATAAGCGCACAAAACGTAATGGTGAATATTAAAAAAAAAAAAACTTAAAATCTCCTAGAATTTGTTGTTTTATAGATGTTTTGCGGAAAATTTTCCATTGGCCGTTGTATACTTGCAAGTAATTGTTTTACATCAAAAACTACAAGAATACTAAGAAGTTTATTTATCTACTAGCAACATGATATTGTACATTTTCGTCATAGAAACAGCATATGAAAAGTTACTCATAACTCCCAAGGGACTTGTCAAATTATTTCTCTTTCTTAACTCATGGTAACAATGCAACTACAATTAAAGTCTTAGCAACCCTACATTGAGGCAATCCTTGATGTTACTTACACATTCTAATTTTAAATGTCATTATGACATTTTGAAATTTCATACTATTTTTACGAATATGCTAGTAGATAAAATATTGTATGCACCACGGGAGATATTCATGTTCTCTACCTTCGGTTGACTTAGAGACCTCGGGCCATGTCAACCTCAGGGAAAAAACATATTCATATCTCCCTTAATGCATAAATATCTATTATTTTATAAACACTATACAGGGTGATTTACAACTTACGGAGGAGACTTTTAGAGTAGATAGATGGGGGTAAAGTAAACATTTTTTATTAACAAACATTTGATGAAAAACCAATAATAAAAAAGTTAGTGGTTTAAAAATCTTTAAAAAAAGTTTCCCACTGATTGAGTACCTACTGCTGAAATTAAATTGCTTTCCAGAGATTTTTTCCAAAGGAGTGGTCCACTTTTGGACATTAGCCTGAAGATGGTTTAATATATAAGCCGAAACATGTAGCGTATGTTAAATATATGTTAATTTTTATGATATGTTTACTTTGCAAAATTTACTGAATCACCTCATTGTGAGAATGGACAAGATCCTGAATTTTTTTAAAATTTAAAACATAAATTACCACATAATTTCCGAACAACTACTTCTTATTTAACTAAGCTTTAACTCGTTGTAACTTTTTAGTTATTAAGATTTTCTAAAAATTTTATTAATAAAAAATGTTTACTTAAGTGTCCTCTATCTACCCTAAAAATCTCCCCTGTACCTTATAAATCACCCTGTATATTGAGATGGTTTAAAGCTCACAATTTAGTTCTGTATGCAGAGAGAAATATCGAACAAAGTCGATTAAAGCACAGAGTTGAAATATTTTATTTAATTGCAATCTAAACAGTACTAGAAGTTATTAAATGCATTGGAAATGAGATGCAAGAAGTATAATTAGAGGGATAAAGGCTAGCATAAGAAAAGCATGTTCCAGAAGGATGGAATTTAAAGTTTGAGTAAAAGAAATATTTAAGATGGCTAAAATAATATAGGTAATATGATAGGTTTGAGCACATTTGAAGCCCAACCAAATGAAAGTAAATAATACAAAAGGTTGTTTACGTGCCTAATGAATATGAGCGTAGAGTTATTAATAAACAGGCCGGTGAAAAGCAAGGAAACTGAAAGGTAGATGGAAATCGAAGCAAGATCAGATAAAAATTGTAAAGAGCAATACAGAACGAGAACAACTGAAAGGAAGAAAAATCAGTGACGTGTTTAAAAATGAACTCAAGTGCCAGTGCATTCTAAAACTAAGTGTATAGCAGAGCAGTGAATAAAAACGTTGTATGTGACGGGAAAAAAACAATTTTTATGTATAAGAAATAAAGACAATTTTAGATTTAAGCAACAAACATGTTATCAAATTTTATTCCTTTTTGTAAAATTGTAACTAATATTTGTTTCCTTTAAACAAATTCACATCGCGGTTACTAAGCAACGCGATGCTGTTTTATTAAAAAAATAAGAAAGTAATTCCTATAATTGACAAGTTGGGCAAATTGTGCTCCTGAATTTTTACTGTTTTTATGTAATACAAGTATTTTTCCAACTATAAAAGGTATATCAATCTGTTCAACGAGTTACCAGGCATCTGTGGAAGTGTGTGCAATAGTGTCTGCTACGTAAAAATTATAAATTGTGTAAACCAACTTCGGCTGTGGATCGGCACCGAACACCTGGTAAATTCGACCTGAGAGATTAGTCTTGTGTTTTGCCGGAGCAAGCCCAGAATATTATTGCAATTCGATGAAATATAGAAAGGGGCAATTAACCATTGTATTAAAATGTCATAAATACATTTCATTTTGATTAGCTTAAAATACTGACAGGCAAAGTTTTACATTTCTCAAATTTAATAAGAGTACCCTGAGTATTGGTGTGGTGATTTGCACCATTTAATTAATTTATTTTATCCCATAAAAACAGAAGGCAGTCATTACAAACAGGCACCGCAACGTGGAGCCGTTATTACAGTCATCATTACAATATATAGACTTAGTTACTAATAATTCTTTGTTATTTAGTAAGACCCAGCGTAAATTATGCAGCAAAAATGAACCTCAAAGATGACCTACGTAAATTTATTATCCCCCCAATCATGAGAGGAATAGACATGGACGAACCTTTAGAATACCTTACGGAAATGAGACAAATAGTAATTGTTTTCATAAACGTTGTCGTGGTGCCCAAAATGGAATTACCGGACTATCTCGAACTTATAGATTCTGCATATATAATAGTTTGCAAGTGCGACTGTCAACGTTCACTAACTACATTATACACTAAATAATATGTTGCAGTGTCGTTGATGATATGCAAGGCTGTGTGAACAAGGTGTCGGCATTTGATAAAGATTTGATGTTTGTGTTGCTATTTGGACTTAGAGGGTACAAAAACGAGTTGGAAAGCCAGATTGGTTTACGGTGCGCTTCAGAATGTTACCATGCAATTTCTAAACTGAACGGAGTTCTATCAACATCAGTTGGTGTGACAACAGGTATGTATAGAAATAACAGTTTATACCGTGTGTTCAAAAAGAAATTACGTAAGGGTAGGCCATGAAAACTAAAACTAATGTAAACAGCAAGCTTTAGAACTCATTAACTGTTATTGTTGTTGTTGTCATAAGTTTATATTCTAATCTGCTATGGAAATTCTAAAGCTTGCTGTCTCTAATGTTTGCTGTTGACATTAATTTTGCTTTCCATGGCCAACCCTTATGTAATTTCTTTTTGAACACATGGTATTATAGTTAACCCATGCACTCCATTTGTGATTTTAAGCAGGTCATGAATACGAACATCTTTAGCAGCGGCTCAAATATTTAATTACAAAAATTTACTAATGTAAAAATTCCATTAATATTTTAATACTTTTGAAAAGTACTTTAGTTACAGAAAACCCGTTCGTGGTATCTTGCTGGACTGTAGGGATCAGTTATGGCATTACTTCCCTTGTCTAAAAGAGACAGATTAACACGAACTGTTTTGCTTTATTTAAAGGAATAATTTTTAGTGCGTTGATATCGGCAATAGATTATTTCGAAACATTTATATATTAATATTTTTATATTTTTAATGTGGTGAAATACTTACAAACAACAAGAATATAATCGCACAAAGAAGTTTTGTGATTGTTAAATAAATTAAGTAGTCGTTTTAGGGTTAAGTCAACTTGTTTTGTACAACGCGTCTCTTATTCCTGGCAGCTATCCCAAAAGTAATGAGATCTCTCTTATTTTATTTACCTCATTTCGTTGTTAGGGAGTTTTTTATTGTAATGAACTAGAAGGCAACCTGGACTCGTGCTAAGTTGAAAATGTTAGCTCGGAAAATCTAAGCACAGATGAACAACAAACAATACATGTATATTAAAAAAAGAACACGAACCACGACGCGACTAGCTGTTTTTATCCGCAGTTATATAACAATAATGTCGATAACGCGCAAGAAGCTGTTTCTACTACGCAATTATATTAACAATGATTAATGCGTTTTCCAACCTCTATTTCTATTATGTGTCTATGCTACTATTCTACTGCTGGCTGTCACACCGAACGATAATCCAAAATTACTTTTTTTTTTTTTTTTTAAATAAATAAATACATTCTTTATTGTTTCACAGCTTACACAAAAGTATAAAAAGAGAGCACAGCAAAACAACTTACAGCAAGTAAGCCAAAACAATCACGAGGCGAAGTTCAGGAGGACTCCTGTTTTTCCACTTAACCTACGACGTAAAGAAATCAGAGTTGTGGAATGCCAAAAGATATATTAAATTAGAAGTCACTTATAATTAAGTAACCTGACGCTACATATATAAGTACAAAACTCTCGCAAATTAGGAATAGTTAATGCAAGCCCAACTGTTTATCGGATAGAGCAACACTGAGCCCCTGTTTGAATTTTTGAAAGTTATCGGACTTAAGCTTAGGGGGAAGTGAATTGTAGAATTTAGAAATCTGATAAGAGTATGACCTTTGAAATAGAGAACTGGAATGTAAGGGTATAGTTAATAATCCCCTATGCCTCAAGTTGAGATGATGTACATCTGTTCTAAAGCTAATCCTGTTGTATAAATACTTAGGGCATTTATGATTAAGGATTTTAAAAAATAGTATTCCCGAATGTAGCAAACGGCGACTGTGCATACTCAACCAGTTAAGCTCAAGGAGTCTGTGCGATATATGTTCTCTTCTACTGATGCATAATATAAACCTCATACACGCATTTTGCAATTTTTGAATTCGTTTAGCTGCGACTGCTGTTAAACATGGACCGTAAACAACATCACAGTGTGTCATATGGGAAAGCACGAGAGCGTCACATAATCTTTTCTTTAAATCTATTGTTAAAAAGGTGCGATTAGTGTAAAGCAACTTTAAATTACAATAAGCCCTTTGCAGACATTTATTCACATGCATTTCAAACCTTAGATCGGCATCAATAATTAGTCCCAGATTCTTTACATTGTCCACAAAAGATATTGTTTCATTATCGACTGTGGTAGTTACGGTTTCCGCTATTGAAGCTCGATAAGCTTTTTTCCCGAACAATATACAAACAGTTTTTGATGGATTAAGCATAAGTGAGTGTTTTTTTGATATATCAGCTAAGCGCATTAAGTCGGTGTTAATTATATTCTCAGCATCTAAGCTATCCTTGATGTCAAAGGAATAGTATAATTGAGTGTCGTCGGCGTACATATGTAATTTGCAGTTTGAGATAGAATTATGGAAGTTATTGGTGTAGACAATGTAAAGAAGTGGTCCCAATATTGATCCTTGTGGAACTCCCACTCTCAACTCCAAGGACCCAGAGGCGACCCCGTCCAAGAATACTCTTTGAGTTCGATCAGTTAAATAGCTTCGCATTAACTGAATAGCATTTGAAGATAGTCCTATAAAATGCAGAATAGCTAGAAGCATATTGTGTTTAATCATTTCAAATGCTTTACTAAAATCTAATAGTACCAGAATAGTAAAGAGACCACGATCAGTAGCTTTAAAAATATCATCAGTGATATTTAATAAAGCTGTAGCACAACCATGACCTGGCCTAAAGCCCGACTGCATTGGCGGGAGAATATTGTACCTTGCAATATGACTCCGTAATTGACTATCCATAACTCTTTCCAATATTTTCGATAGCGTTGGAAGCAAGCTTATAGGACGTAAATCTTTGTACGTGGTCGGCTCAGAGACCTTGGGCAAAGGCTTGATTATGGCCTGTTTCCATAATAAAGGAAAATTATGCGACTGTAAAGAATAATTAATTAAGTGGGTAACATATGGAAGTATATAAGGGGAACAGATATGCAATAGAATTATATTAATGCCATCGGCACCAGTAGATTTAGATTTTATAGAATTTAATATTTTCTGAACTTCTTCCTCATTTACAGAGGTAAAATCAAAAGGCTCATCAAAATCGCATTTGAGATTGTTGTTGTAAAACTGTAATAAATCGTCATCGGATATGTTAAGACTAGGTATTGAGTTGACATAATAATTATTTATATTGTCGGGAACTTTGAGTGCATGCGGTATATTTTTATTTTTTGTTTCTCTAACAATTTCGAATTGTTTTAAATTTTTCCATAAAGTTTTGGAATTATTCGAACGGAGTGAATATTGAAGGTATGCCTTTTTTTCTCTGTAAATAGAGGAAGTAGTGAAATTTCGTAAAGTTTTGTAATATTCAAAATGAGCAACCTTATGTGTGCGTTTATATCGTTGTAAAGCCTTATCTCTGAGTGACATCATCAATTTAATATTGGAAGTGATCCAAGGTTTTGGCGGTCTGTTGAAAACAGAAGTTTTAACGGGAAAATAGACATTTATTAAATCTATAAGTAGAGTGTTAAAATATTGTACTTTATCATCAATATTAGCTAAATTGTAAATATGATCTAAGGGTAATGTTTGAAGTTCTGCATAAAATTCATTAATATCCGAATTTTTAAAATCCCTATATACTTTACAACAGTTTTCAGTTTTACTCACAGTTACATTTATTTCCCAAGTTATAAACTGATGATCAGAAATAGTAGGTATATCAATAATTTCTGTGTTATTTATAATGTCAACATTTGTAGTTATAACTAAATCGATTAAAGTTAGAGATGTTCTTGTAATGCGTGTAGGAGAATTAATAATCTGCACCAGACCAAATGAGTCCAAAAATGATTGCATACTCACAGAGGCCGGCCGCTCAGCCTTCAACATATCAATATTGAAATCTCCACAAAAAATAGTTTCATCATACGTACAAAATGTTTGTGAAAGAGTGTTTTCCAGTTCATTTATAAATTCAATAACGTTTTGTTTAGGAGGCCTATATACAACTCCGATAGCTAGTGATAGTTTTTTAGATTTGATACCAACCCAAAGTTGTTCTATATCTCCAGTAACATCTATGATAACACAGTGAAAACTATCGCGCAGGTAGATAGCTACTCCGCCGCCACGAGTATTCCTATCTTGACGATGTAAAACAAAACCTTCAATATTTACAAATTCAGAATCAATATCAGGGGACAGCCAGGTTTCTGAAACACACAATACATCTAAATTATATTTACTAATAATAAATTTTATATCTATAAGTTTCGTATAAATTGAGCGTGCATTAACATAGCCTATGGCTAAACTTTTAAATTTCATAAATATCCTAAATTGCTTTAATTGTATATTATCAAAACCAAAAATAAAATGTAGATAAATTATAGCGTCAAGGCACTAACCAAAGTTAGATTTTAAGCACACTAGTATTGACACAGATGTACCTAGTTGTACCTAATCTAGTACTTGCAGACACCTACTCCACGTTATCAACCACAAAAATGTGCCACAATTTAAATCGATCCAAATAAACTTTGAAAAATACGTAAAAATTAAAAATTCTAAACTACCCAATAGCATGTGTAATTATAACAAATAGTAATTTATTATACAAGACGATAAAGTTAAATTTTATCCACGAGTGAATCGTTTAACGTCGAGACGAAGTCGAGACGTTAATGATTCAAGAGTGGATAGAAATAACTTTATCGTCGTGTATAATACAATATTTTTTTCTATAGCAAGAACTTTAACAATTTCAAAAGAAAATAATGACAGTCAATCACATTTCAAAATGTCAGTAGCTAGATTGGGTTGCTACGATAATAGGAAGCTGTCATATTTAATTTAAACAAAAGTTAGAAAATTAAATTACTTTATCTATCCTTGATGTTAAAGTGCTACTTTATCTACCCTTGCTGTTAAAGTAAAACTTGACCTTTTGTTTTGAGTTGATAAAAGCACACTTTAACATGTGCTATAGAAAAAATGTAATTATAGGCTTTCCAAAGTGGTGCTGTAATTAATAGTGTTTACACCATTTGCAGTTTTTACCATGATATTTCCATCACGTGTCCAGACTTTACCTAAGCCGAATTTAGTTTGGGCTTTTTTGTACAGATCATGTTTGGTTTTTGTGAGATCCTCACTTATGACGATGCGTGTTCCCTTAAGGAGTTTTTTGCGGCTAAAAACTAAAAATTTTGATTTATAACTCGTGAATTTAACGATGACGGCGCGAGGTCCGGCGTTCCTATTTATCCCAATTCTATGACAGCGGTCGATAGCCCCCAGAAGAAATGTTGACTTGCAGTTTTTCGGAACATATCTTGATTATTTTATTTTCCAAATCCTCTTCTTCGCCTGGTTTGCCGCTTTCAGGAATTCCAAAAATACGGACGCTGTTACGACGTGTATATTGTTCCAACGCGTCCAATTTACGAGTTAATGAAAGGTTATCTTCCTCCAGTTTTTTTACCTTCGCTTCTTGCACATCAAGCTGAGACTGAATCCTGGCTGTAAGATTAGTCGCCAGTTTTTCAATTAGAGGGTCCATAAATTCCGGTTCATTGAAGAGATCCGTAAACGTCTGCTTCATTACCGCCAAAAGATCGTTCTTCTGTTCCTTGGGTTGTTCCCTTAACTGCTCCTTGGAAGCCTGGTTTCTAGTAAACACCGACATCTTGAACTTTTTTAGAGAATGGGCCACTCACAGATTATTTATCACGACTTAAGGCACTTTTAAACATTTACAAAGCTATACACACGCGGAGCGGTTTGCCAAGCGTCTTACTCGTAGCACGCCCACATTCAGAATGTTCAACAGCTGTTTTAAACGACGCCTTTGTAGTGACAATCTACTGCACATATGCTCGATCATCGTAGTGCCCATCAAACAAAAAAAGCGCGTTTATACTACGTTGGCGCAAGATAACTCACTCGGCCTGCTTTAGGCCCTGAACACACGGGATTCCGTATCCCAGATTCGGAATGCGGGATACAGAATCTGAGTCTGTTCAGACACGGCGACTGAATGTCAGACGCGGGCCTTCAGTCACTTGCAGTGCCGTGCTGTTATGGACCTAGCATTGCTGTTTTTTGTTTCTGTCGAAATCGTCTAGAAGTGCTGTATTTAAAGTCAGGGATTGGGCTCTACAAAGCTAATAAAATTTTCATTGTCAAATAATGTACGCTCTATGATCGTTGTATAGTAAAGAACGCCTTGCTTATTCGATTTAAATAGAAGTTGAAGAAAATCTGCTACGCCTATGACATGATATCATATGTTCTGGCTGGCAAAAGTAGGCGAGTCCAGGCCGTGGTACACGTGGACTCATATCCTCTATATGCTCCAATGGTAAATCGGTATCCGAGATACAGAATTTGTCGCCGGCGGCCGATTTTCCTTATCTTTCCATTTCGGCCGCCGGCGACAAATTCTGTATCTCGGATACCGATTTACCATTGGAGCATATAGAGGATATGAGTCCACGTGTACCACGGCCTGGACTCGCCTACTTTTGTCAGCCAGAACATATGATATCATATCATAGGCGTAGCAGATTTTCTGCAACTTCTATTTAAATCGAATAAGCAAGGCGTTCCTTACTATACAACGATTATAGAGCGTACATTATTTGACAATGAAAAGTTTATTAGCTTTGTAGAGCCCAATCCCTGACTTTAAATACAGCACTTCTAGACTAATTCGACAGAAACAAAGAACAGCAATGCTAGGTCCATAACAGCACGGCACTGCAAGTGACTGAAAGCCCACGTCTGAGATTCAGTCGCCGTGTCTGAACAGACTCAGATTCTGTATCCCGTATACCGAATCTGGGAAACGGAATCCCGTGTGTTCAGGGCCTTACTGGCCCTCTCGAATGACCAAGTATGGCATTAAAGCAATCACCTGCAGTAAAGATTACCTGGATCGACAAACCGGAATTTGGTTCTCGCAGGTTGGCCCGGCGATTATTTCACTATTATTAGGCTTTATGAAGCGGCTGCTTCCTTTGTTGTCCGGTTTAACCTATAAATTTTGGCAAATAGCATCGTATGTACGGCTTCGGCCATCTCCATGCGGCTAAACGGCCGCTATTTCAACACTTTACTGACTTCTGAGTTCTTCAGGAAAATCAGGAATTGTTGCATCTAGCTGTCTCTGGGAGACGCTTCAAAAATTAGATAGCCCCGCGGCACTCTCGTGTCTGCCAACCCGAGCACACACTGACTCATCGAAAAAAAGCCTGCGTTTAACTTGCATTCAAATACCATACATGATAAATTGGCTGTGTATTGAAATGCTATTCTGAACACACTCAGGCGAGCAAGGCCAATCTTCCCTTTCAGTGTATAAAACAAAATTAATTTAGTTTATTCATGACTAGTTAGTAATATATCTTGAAAAGGAAGTTATTCAGGTTACCTATACTTGTTTGTAAGCTTATAATTATTCTGAAGAAATATCCCCTCCATGGACATCGTGGATATGGTCTTTGGTAACCCCTCTGTGTCATAAATTATACTGTCATTAATTAAATTAGCAAATGCAAATTACCCATTACAGTAATATATTGCGATGGTCTTTAGCCCTGTACTCGGCTCTGGTTGCAATACAGAAAATACAAAATACAGTCACAAAGGCACAAAGTCGAGGCAATGCAAATAACTGGGAAAAGTCATGTAATTTTATTAAATCAGAATAATACTGGTAGAATGGACGATTAACTTTAAAAGCATTCAAATGAGTATACAAATAGGGGAACTCAATTTCAAGTGTTGGAGTTAATAAAAGAATTTCAATTATAATTTCAAAAGTTTGGCAATGTAGAAGCCAGACATGAATTAGTTAAAATTGACACAAGAATTCAAAATATTTGATTAAGGTAAGAAAGGATTTACGAATTGGATAATGCAAGCAAGATTAGCATAAAAGAAATTTTGGCAAAAAGGACACAGTTATTTTTGAAGAAAATGAAACAGTAAACAGGAAATAGACAAGTTTAGTGCTATTAGTGAGTCAATGAAGTGATGTGAGCAAAAAGACATTTGTTATAAACAATTTAATGGACAAGAAGATAGGTTATAAACAATTTACTTTGAAAGACAATAATTTTAGTATTAAGAGTTCTAGTTAAATGTTTGTAAAATATGAACTTAATGTTAAATGTTGTTAATTTGAACTAAGCTGATTTCCTTGTATTTGATTTTTGATGTTCATTTGTTTTTAGAAGCTTGGGGATTCAATTATTATTAAACGTTGACACCAGCAGCATCTGCCTTTTACTCTGCAATTAATTAAAGTTTTTATATGGTTAAAATAAAGATACAGAGTTGAAACTTTACCAAAGTGTGCAGTTTTATGTGTGTAACCAGTGGTGTTAAAAGGGGCGATCCATCTTAAAAGAGAAAAAAAAAATCACGTCTCCTTCGACGAACCAACAACGGCAGGCACCCGAAGAGATTGCAATCGAGATCCCAGCGTTCCGGAGGGCTACGAACGGGTCCAGAAGGTGGAGACAGGCTGTCCGAGGGTCCCAGCAGCGATACCGGCATCAAAGGACGACCGCAGGTACCGCAGGCACCAGGGAAGGCTTTCCGCAACAGCTACCGATGCAAGAGCGAGGTTAGTGTAGGAATTTTCATTAATCGACCGTAAGGGCGTGAAACATATGAGCCTACCTGTGTCTCGTGAGCTTCACAACCGAGGGCCAGCATTAGTTTCTGTCCAGGCAACGATAATCAGCCAAAAATCTCAATTTAATCCAAATTTGGAGGTTAGAATGCAAGAAACAAAAGAGTAGGCGCAAACAACGAAGATCCGGTTTTCCTAGAACAAAAGAATGTACAGACGCTACCACAAAGGCGCGAAAATCAATCCATAACTCACCTGATTTTTAATTTGCTCATAATTTGATTTTACTAGTCATTTCACAACGCAGAAAGTCGCACAAACTGAAATTTATGTAGGTCAAGGTTAACTGTCAACTCGAGCACCGGCGCAGTGCAGTTTTGATATTATTTCCCAGTGGCGTGCTGCCATTTTCAAATAAATTTAAGGAACCCGACACCTGAGAGCTGAGTTTTCATGTTCTTAATTTTGGAGCTAGCAAATATTATCAATAACGGTTATATGCAATGTTTAAGAGGGCAAAATACCATATATATTACTAGTTAATTTGGTGAACCCAAGATTAGTCAGTTTAATGTAACATTTACCGATCTTTGAAAAATAATTGGTATGGTATGACAATTTTAATTTAATTTATTTTATTCTATAATAATAAAAACACACATATCATATCATAGCAATATGTCATCTATTTTGCTTATTCAATAGATACAAGAATAAGCATATTAAATGCGATCTGTTTAAGAAATTCCTGTTAGGTTAGTAATTTTATCTTCATCCGTGTTGTTATAGCGTCTTAACCAAATTAATTTTAGTATCGTTAAGAGCTTCATTACCGCACTGAGTGCGGTAATGGACAGATATTACCGCACTCAGTGCGGTAATGAATATTACCGCACTCTTTTTATACAGTGAACCAGAGTTTATTGATGAAGATAAAATATTGAACAATACACGTTTGCTTATGGCACACAACGAAACTCGTTTGATTGCCGCAAAACTCGGCTCACCGCCTCGTTTTGGCAATCAAACTCGCTTCGTTAAGATGCTCATAATCAAACTTGTATCGTTAATATCTAATACGGCCGTCTGTGTAGTGTTATTATTGTCCAAATATTTTTTTTCAATTTTTATAGTACTCCGATACTTGTTTAACAAATATATTCACTTACCATGAGTAGTCAAAGTTATGTCGACTATTTTTGTGGTGGTGTCACGAATGTCCATTGCGCTTTGGTATGATTAGGACGAGTGCGATAGCACGAGTCCTAATCCAAAGCGCAATGGACATGAGTAGTGATACCACCGCAAAAATAATCTACTTAACTTTGACTAAGAATGGTATTCGAGAGACTATTTAATGAACCAAACTACTTTTTCAAATTAGTTTTCAGTAAATCTAGCAACAAACTACGCAATTTCTATAGTAACAGAACACTAATATTGAATTTTTCTAATAAAAATCACATTTGTTTAAAATAGTCACTTGAATACCTTCTAGGAAGATATATCCCCTGATATTTTTTTGATTGGTCAAGAAACGTCAGAATTCTGGATTTTCATTGGTCACTTTTTGACA
Source organism: Agriotes lineatus (assembly GCA_940337035.1). NCBI lineage: Eukaryota > Metazoa > Arthropoda > Insecta > Coleoptera > Elateridae > Agriotes > Agriotes lineatus. Next base: position 56,464 of record CALNHX010007693.1, on the reverse strand, counting down.
GATGACAGGTGAATTGAATAGTCTGTTGTATTTATTGCAATGCTCGAACTTCTTTCACACTTTACTAAAAATCCTCGTTTACTGTATTCATATTTGATGAGATTTTTGAATTAGAAAAATTACCAAACTCAATGTTTTTTTTGCAGTTTTGATAAAATAAAGCAGGTATATTGTAAGGGTCCGAAAATGTTAGATCTGATTTCCTCCCGCTATTACTGTAAATTCAGCAACTTTAAATGTCGTCATGTATTTCAGGTTGACTATATAATTTTTGTTAGTTTCTAAATTGGCAATGATGAATTACTGCACCCGTTTGATTAATTGAGTATTTGTTAGTATTTTGGAAGTGAAACACCTATTTTCCACCAGAAATCTCAGGTATGAACAATTAGCTCTATCTCACGTGGTTAATAAATATTTTTTTAAGTTTGCCAGATAAAATTCTTTTTGTATAAGACTGGCTTACAGTCTTGTTGAAAACCTTCGTTATTTTGTCCTGGTGGTTTCCTGTCAAACAATCGGTTAAGCCATCTAAATTTCTCCATTCGTACCTAGTATATATCAAAACTACTTTTAGCTTCTTCTCTATTCTTTTGATGAACATCTTTGTAGCTGGCATAGTTGTTCTAATTTCCTCGTTTCTAGTTTATCTTAGCCACTCTCGTCCTTAATGGTATATTATGTATCAAGTGCGCAAAATGAAGGTTTAGGGAACGAATCGTTTTTAAAGGCGATTGGACGTGGAGTCGTCATTTACTATATTCCCAGCTCATCTGCGAAACTACGTGTTAATTTCCGGCTTCTCACATGAGTACTTCCATTTTCTATGTGGTATCTCGAGATAAACATTAAATAACAATGAAGACACCCTGCATCCTTGTCCCAATCCCTTACGCCAAACCTGTGGTAGTTGTTAACTTCTGACAAAGAATCTCCTCCTCAGTTTCGAGAGGCAAGGCTAGCCACCTACCTGGCTTACGAGCAAAGAGGGCTCATAGAACCATTACTTTGTGGCTAAAAACACCCCACCGCCATAAAATAAGATGAAGAAGAAGATTTTACCCACCAGGTGTTATTTTCATGAAGTGGTCCATACATTCTTCTTAGAACTTTCCGTACGAAGCAACCCATCTTCTCTCCATCTATCTACAGTGGCTATATAAGGACAGTGTGGTCAATTTTAAAAAAGGCAGCCATTAAGAGTCGTCTCTACAACAACGAGCCACGCCCTTAGGTATTTTTCTGTGCACGGCCTGCTAAATTGTAAGACAAACGTCACCCTGCTAAATTGTGACATAAACGTCATTTTATACGGACTGGACATATGTGAAGTTCGGAGATGCTTTGCAGAGCGCTGTATACCCACAATCGCGAAAATTTGTGCAATATGTGTTGTATGATAGATAATCATTAGTGTAAGCACGTCCCTGGATGATACATGTCCATTGACAGAATAAATGATACAACATGGCGCAGTCGGGGAAATGAACAACAATTAAAAAACGGCTGTAAAATCGCAGAAAGTTGATTGAGAACCAACAAAAAGTGTCTATTGTGACTACCAGAAAAAGCTTTTGTGCAAGAAGTAATGGCCCTTCCTCTGTAAGCCGCGTAACAAAAATTTGGGATAATGGAGGTTAGGATTCCAGCACCGCTGTCGTTCGAGGGAAACGTAGCTGAAAACTTCAGGAGATTCAAACAAAATTTCGAGATCTACTTGCTGGCGACAGGAAAAAATGAGAAAGACACCAAGGTAAAATGTGCTATTCTATTAAATATAATTGGCGAAGAGGGTGTTGAAATCTACAACAATTTAAGATTGCCAGATGATAAGAAAACTGACTACGACACGGTTATAAAACAGCTAGAAGCATATGTAACCCCAAAAAAGAATGTAGTCTATGAAAGATTTTTATTTTACATGCGAAAACAGGAGGAAATGGAACCTTTTGACCATTTTCTTAACGATGTCAAAAAACTATCAAAAAGCTGTGAGTTTGACACTCAAACAGACTCCATGATAAGAGATCGGATAGTCCTGGGTGTGCGATGCAAGCAACTACAAGAAAAAACTTCTACACATTGACAACCTGGACCTCCAAAAAGCGACGGAAACATGCAGAGCCAATGAGGTTGCAAAAGCCCAAATTAAGGTGATGCATGAAGAAGAACGCAAGGTAGAAACAATAAAAAGGAAAGTGCAGAAGTCGATGAAGAATTTTTAGCAATTTTATTCGCTTGTATAAAAATTTCATCATTACATTTATGGAAGACGTGTTCTTGTCGACACTGATCATAAACCGATAGTGTCAATCATGCAAAAAGCTGTATCGGATGTACACTCAGACAGATTACAGCGCATTAAAATCAAACTATTAAAGTACAACTTAGTAGTGCAATATAAGCCAGGCAAAGAAATGCATGTTGCAGACCTATTATCAAGAAACTTTTTGAAAGAAAATAGTGGCGATGATAAATTTATAACTGAATATGTGCATGTACTGGAGAAACACATTAGTGTCTCTGAAGAAAGAAAAGAAGAATTTAGACTAGAAACGCAAAGGGATGAAGAGATGAGAACATTGGTTCGAATGTTTAATAATGGATGGCCAATAAATTTTTCAAAAACACCAGAAATTGTAAAACCTTACTGGAATTATAAAAATGAAATTCACATTGCTAATGGAATATTATTCATGAAAGACCGGGTAATTGTACCAGAATGCATGAGAAACAATATGTTGACACAGATGCACAGCACAACTCATTTTGGTATTACCAAAAGTCAGCAACGTGCCAGACAAGTTCTATTTTGGCCAAACATGAATAATGATATTAGTCATTTTGTAAATAAATGTAAAATCTGTGAAAAATATCGAAATAATAATGTGAAAGAACCCATGGTCTTGAGAGAATTGCCTAAAAAACCATTTGAGGTTGTAGGAAGTGATATTATGGAGTTTGGAGAAAAGTCATTCATGGTGATTATTGATTACCTAACAAAATGGCTCGAAATAATTAAATTAAAGGATAAAACATCAAATAGTGTGATAAACGCTTTTAATAAAGTCTTTGCCACACATGGCATACCAAAAACTGTAATTTCAGATAATATGCCGTATGGATCCAGTGAATGTTTGCGATTTGCTAGAGAGTGGCAGTTTACGTTTTAAACATCGAGTCCAAACTACCCTAGATCAAATGGTCTTGCAGAACGAGCTGTCCAAACCGCAAAGCAACTACTTAGAAAATGTAACGATATCAATTTAGCATTGCTTGAATATCGTTGTACTCCGATAACTGGCTTGAATAAAACACCATCTCAACTTTTAATGAATCGATTATTAAGAACCAAAATGCCAATATGCAACAAATTATTAACACCGAAAAAAGAAAATTTAGATGAAGAAAGAACCAAGCTTGAAATGAAGAGAGAACAATACAAAAATGAATATAACAAAAGAACAAGACAAAGAGTGGATATGGAGCAAAATGACAATGTTACCATCAGAAGTGGCAAGGAATGGGAACCTGGAAAAATCCTAGCCAAGCAAGAACACTCGCCAAGATCATACTGGGTGCAAAACGATAAAGGCAGCGTTATACGAAGAAACAGTTATCATCTAAGAAGATCACAGAACACACCAGAGGAGAAACATGTGGATAGTGAAACTGAAATTCAAAGTGGTGAAGTGGAAAAAGTGTATGACAGTGGCGATAACGGACATATACCAGTGCGATCTAAAAGACCAGTAAAAATGCCTCTAAAGTTTAAGGATTACGTTTTAAGCTAATGTTATATGTTAAGTTGCGATACAATTATAAGTTCAGTTCTGAAGAAAGGGAGATGTTGTATGATAGATAATCATTAGTGTAAGCACGTCCCTGTATGATACATGTCCATTGACAGTTCTAATAAATGATACAACAATATGAGGTGGTCAAATGTGCAGTGTAACATTGATTTTACGAGAATGTCAATAATATTACTTAAGCAGAATTTAACGGCAAGAGACGATGTGAAACGTAAGGAATCGCTGCCAGCGATTAAAAATCATTGTTAACGAGCAACCTAATATTGGATTATAAGTCAAGGTGTCCTTTTTTATCTTCTTTATTGTGTTTTTGTACATAGAAAACGAAAATTGACAACATTTTGCGTTGATCGACACAGAGATTACGTACAAAAACTCAACAATTTTTTTTATATTCATAATCAAACCGTTGTATTTATTCCACCAGTTAATTTAGAGGAATAGAATATTCAGTGTTACGTAGCCCATAAATTCTCTTTAATTTGATGCAATTATATTTGGCATTAAGACATTTATGTAGTTTATAATAACTTTTGATTTGGACTAATGCGCAATTTTCGCAAAAAGCATTTTACTTTAACTCGTTGACATTTACTTATGCAAACGAAAATTCGGTATTCGCTTACTCAGAACACTGTAGAATTTTATGAGAATTATTTCATTCCACTTCATATTGGGGCTACTTTCAATAATAAAGGACTTAGAACCAATTTTGTGTGACTATGTGTAATTTCGTAAAACGACTCTTAATGGCGGATTTTAAAACAACCAATCAGAAACAGGACCAAAATTGACCACACTGTCCTTATATAGCCACTGTACATCTATCTTGGATAGAGGGACCTCCCTCGGGTCTTTAGTCCAGTCACTATGTCATTTTTGCTTGAAAGTGAAGGGAAATTTGAAATTTCTTTTTTGAGGTACTGGTGAGGTCCAGCAAAGCTTAACTTCAAGTTGTCGACCAAAATTTCCTATGTGCTATTTCCGCTATCTTGATAAATGAGTGCGTTTGATTTTTTTGTGATAAATCGGTTCCCGTTAACACTACATAAAAATAATGTAGACATCTTTGTAAGAAGTTTGAATGTTCTACAGAAGCCTAGAAGTGATATTTGTCGAGATATCGAAAGCGAAAGGAGAGCGTGAAATGGTCGAGATTTTCTTTTGAGCTTCTGGGCTTGTGTCGCATTTCTCTTTCTATTTAGCGAAAAAGTAGTTATTATCAAACTTGTAGAGGTTAGAAATAGCTTCAATTTGACCTATTATAAATTGATATGCGACTAAAATTACGACTTGTAGAGCGGGCCAAAGCTGTCAAGTTGGCGCGTAATTTTTCTTTCATGTATCGTACTATTACGTAGATGACAGAACAAACTTCATTGCATTATTGGAATCATATATTTCATCAAGTAGATAGTATACAGCATTATATGATTGTATATTATTAATAATAATAATAATAATAATGAAGGTCTTTATTAAATTATTACAAAATTACACAGAAAAAATATTGACTAAAACGTAATATTGTCTTGGGCGAAGTTCAACTTGATAGAAAAACAGATCTATCCGCTGTTCTTCCACTTAACCCGGTGAAAAACAGAAAGAAAAGAAAACAAAAAAATCCAAAGATCTACGCTTTGGCGCCAGGCGAAATATTACGCACAAAACAGCTATGGCGGTGTTTAGTGATATAGAAATTTACTAAGTGTGTTATTTTGACCCTAATAATTAATTTATTGATGTTTATCCATAAAACGTTGAAAAATAGCTTTTTTAGGTTTTGACGTACAATAGCCTTTTACTACATTTGGTAACGAATTATAGCATTTAGTTATTCTGTAAGAAAAAGATCGCTTGAAAATTTTTGACTTATGTTGAGGTAGAGTCAGCGTTCCTTTAAATCTTATATTTAAAGCATATACATACGTCGGTTCTAAACTTTATTTTGTTGTATAAGTAACTCGGTGATTTACTCAAAATGATCTTGTTGAAAAGACATTCAGAATGAAAGAAGCGCCATTCTTTCATATTAAACCAGTTTGAATCTTTCAGCTTATAAGGAATTCTTTCATATATTCGTATTCCAAATATGAGGCGTAATAGCTATTTATGCAACAAGTGCTAAAAGTCGACGTTTATGCACGAGACATGAACACTATGAAACGAAGCCGAAAGCTGAGTTTCATAACATGTCTCGTGCATAAACGACTTTTAGCACGCGTTGCATACAATATTTTATCTACGACCTTAATGTTACCGTTATTAATCCATAAATATCGATTTAACAAATGTTTGCATCTACAACACTTCTAATTTATGTCATAATAAATTGTAGCCCATGCGCGGGCGAATGTTTGCGAAGCCAGTGCTGTCAAGGTGAGTTACGAAATGTAATTATTGATACTCCACATCTGACTGTATTCATTACATAATGCTTTAATTATTTAAAAAACACTTTACCTGTAACGCAAGAAGCAACTAGAATAACTTTACAACTTCACTTCCAGTTCGAAATTGTAGTTTTATAACCTCACTTCACTTTTAGCACTAGAGCTAAAAGTAAACAGCTGATTTTTTAACCACGGTAAACTATAAAACGTCACTATTATTGAAACAAGCTAGCCCTAAAAGGCCTACTTTTAGTAGTGGTCGTAGATAAACATAATTTCTGAATTTTCTGAATTCCAGCAATATTAAAGCTAATTAAATGTGAATCATAAACAACGGCACAATAATCAAAACAGGACAAGATTAATGCACTACACAAAACGGTTTTCACATTTACACTTAAAAATTGTCGATTTTGATAAATAAGTTTCAAGGAACTATATGATTTTTGCAGACATTTTGAAATATGTTTAGTAAATTTAAAATCATTATCATTATTTTTAAAATCAAATAAAGGTTCACACTTCGGTTGTTTTTCGAGTTCTTCTGTTGCAGATTGACTTCGTCGAGAAGCGATCGAGGCTAGTCTTTCATTGCAATAGTTCTTGTAGCATGCTCTATGCACACTTACATTATCCACTCTTTCTAACATAGACCGATGTTCATCGTGTCCCCTCTTCACGCTCGCCGCTAAAAGAGTTTTTACAGCTTTCACTTTGGCCAAGTAAACGTCTCTGATCAAATGTGTTTTACATATGAAACAATCACCCATTGTAATCTCAAGAAATAACACGTTTACAAAATATTTATTTCTAAACCGATGTTCTATAACAGAAACGTTAAAAATAACAATTTACGTACTGGCTACTTGAATTTTAACGATTCTCATAATGCAATGAAGTTTATTATGCCATTTATGTAGTAGTACGATACATGAAATACAAATTAAGCCCCGACTTGACAACTTTGGCCCGCTCTACAAGTCGTAATTTTAGTCGCATATCAATTTATAATAGGTCAAATTGAAGCTATTTGCAACCTCTACAAGTTTGATAACGGCTACTTTTTCCCTAAATAGAAAGATAAATGAGACACAAGCACAGAAGCTCGAAACAAAATCTCGACCCTTTTACGCTCTGCTTTCGCGTTCGATATCTCGACAAATATCTCTCGTACGTGAAAAAGTTATAGAACATAAATTGTAGAGAATTCAAAATTCTAAAAAAGATGTCTACATTATTTTTATGTAGTGTTAACGGGAACCTATTTATCGCAAAAAAATCAGACGCACTCATTTATCAAGATGGCGGAAATAGCACATAGGAAATCTTGGTCGACAACTTGAAGTTAAGCTTTGCTAGACCCCCCAAACACCCCAAAAAAGGAATTTAAAGTTTCCCTTGACTTTCCAGCAAAGACCTTATTTTTGGACATAGTGACTGGACTACTTGTATAGTCTGCGATTTGCATAATAAGCTCTGTTAGAAGCAAGCAATACTATTCGATTTATCTCTTCTTTTATGTTAGTGTCTCATTCATGAAAACTCTAAGATAGGTAAATTCCTAACCCTTTTCGAATAGCATTATACAGTGAATTTATTTTAATGGTTAACATAGCAGTTTCGTTTCTGTGCCAGCATTCAATCATACAGGTCACTTCCATAGTTACAAATGAGATCAATAGATTAGAGAGCTTATTTTACGAGTTAACATACGAATTTGAATCAGTAGTCCAGAGAAATTAGACATTGCTCTTCGGAAAAATTCCCGGAAAGCTGGATTTTGGTATGAGCCTTGATATTGTGGTTCTAAACAAAATGTCAAAAGTCCTCATCGATCCGAGTGCCGCTAAAAATTTTAAGAGGGGGTAAAGGTCACCAAAAATGGTATTTTGTGAATATCTCGTTAACGGTCACTTTTACAGAACAAATATTGATTATCAAATTTGTAGCTTATGAAATTTCTAACAATAAAGATATCATGACTTTTATTCTTAAAAGTAACCGTTTTGGAGATAATTCGATTTACAGAGTTGTAACGACTAGATGCACTCCTCAATGGCATGTATATCTCATTGGAGTTGCGACTTGAAATATTCCAGAATTTCCTTGTTTCACAGCCCATAAAAATAGAAATAAACACATATATAGTACACTGTAGTCTAGATAGAGAAGGAATGTGCTCCGAAAAGTTCCTCTCCGTTGTCATAAAACCTTAAGCTCAAGGTGCTATTCGTGTAGGAGCATAATAGTATATTATGTTATTAGGAGCAAAAATTATACTTTATTTGACGTGGCTGGACTGTTTATCTGCCGAGCTTGCGTAATGGATATTACCGCACTCAGTGCGGTAATGGACAGATATTCCCGCACTCAGTGCGGTAATGAATATTACCGCACTCTTTTTATACAGTGAACCAGAGTTTATTGATGAAGATAAAATATTGAACAATACACGTTTGCTTATGGCACACAACGAAACTCGTTTGATTGCCGCAAAACTCGGCTCACCGCCTCGTTTTGGCAATCAAACTCGTTTCGTTAAGATGCTCATAATCACACTTGTATCGTTAATATCTATAATAAGCTACAAATTTGATAATCAATATTTTTTCTGTAAAAGTGACCGTTAACGAGATATTCACGAAATACCGTTTTTGGTGACCTTTGCCCCCCCTTAAAATTTTTAGCGGCACTCGTATCGATGAGGACCTTTGATATTTTGTTTAGAACCACAATATCAAGGCTCATGTCAAAATCCAGCTTTCCGGGAATTTTTCCGAAGTTTTGCTTTTATTTTGTCTAATTTCTCAGGACTACAGGTACTTGGTAATAAGAACTTTGAATTGGTTACCGGAATGAAGATATGCAACTAAAAAGTAGATACGTAGGTTCAACTTGTGTGTTGTATCTTTTCTTCAGTTGTATACATTAGAATAGTAGTAGTAGTAGTTGTTGTTGTTGTGGGGAGACCGAAGTCTAGCAAGTAGGCCACCATAGGCACGGTTATTCACCATAGGCCCCTTTTGCCAACCCCCTGCCATCCCCTCAACCACCTTCATTATCGTCCTCTTCGATGGGCTCTTCTTCCTGCTTAAACCTTCCTGATTTTCTAATGAAGATTTGAATATCGGCCCAGGATAGGGAGTTCAACTCTTCCATTCGAAGCGTAGGTGCTCCAAAGGTTCTATACCTGAGTCGCTGGTTCGCCTAGCATTCTCCCAAGTAGTGAAAGGACGTTTTCTCATCCCTACCACATCTTGGGGAAATGGGATCTTCCTCTACTCCCATCAGTGCTAGGTGTCTCTTTAGTTTACAGTGGAATGTCAAGATCCCTATCAAAAAATTTATGGTTCTTCGGCTCCTTCGCATTAGCCAGACCGATTTCTTTGAATCAAATCCTGCTATGTGGTACTTTGCCTGACGACAGCCCCTGCATTCTTTCCACTTTTCCTCGCTGGTCTTGTAAGCCCACTCGGTTAGGGCTACTGAGACCTGCTGCCTTGTTATACCCAAAAGGGGTTCCGGTCCAAAACAAGTTTTCCCGGCTACGAGTTTGGCTAGTTCGTCAGCCTTCTCGTTGCCAATTCAGCTAAAACGTCTCCAGATGATATTGTCCTGGCCGAGAATATTGCTTTTAGTGCAGGTTGGCTATCAGAGCAAATATAAATTTTTTGTCCTGATCTCGTTCCTTGTTGCCACCGATAACTTTTAAATGTATTTTTGACAAGTAATAATTCGTATGTTAACTTGTAAAATAAACGCCAGCGTACATAAATCAAACAAGTAGAGACACACAGCGTCGCGTCGGTTCCTTTGATGTCAAAATACTGATTTGAATGACCTTGAACGGCTTCTGGGGGGGGGGGGGGGCTTTTCGATATTACCAACAGATAGCGCCACTACTTTACTACATCAAGGTTGGTAGCAGAACCAGTAACTGGCTCTGATTGGTAGAACTTTGTTCTGCCATCTGGTTGTCAAGCTAAAAAATACCCCCTAAGTTACTGTCCCAGTCACTCTACACAGGTTTCAATATTTGGCATGAGTGTCTCTTTATGTACTATAACGGCAAGAAGAGCTTCGTTATATTTACATTAAATTTAGGAATAAAACACATGTCTGTATGTGATGAAGTCAAAAGCCAAACTGTTTATTGATATTCATGTAACTAAGTAATAGTTGCTAAGGTTGCATGTACGCGTGCATGCATGTGCATACGCTACATTACGTATGCGTGCATGTACAGTTACGGACACCTCAAAGTGCACGGTTTTTTGTTACTATGGTTATTTTTGCGATTTTTCGGCTTACTAAATGAGGGTTTCTCCAGTGGCGTTGCTTGTGATTGTAAGAATAGGTATTACTTTTTTAATGTTTGTATTTTAGCAAAGTTTCACAAGTAAACAAACTATACATATAATAATATGTATTTAATAAATATGTATCAGTATTCGATTGCTATTACGCTTTGTAGTTTGTTTCGCATAGATTTGACCAATGTCTCCATATTGTATCCTTCTCTCAGTTCCTTCCAAGCATTTATTATTCTTTCCCATAATTCATCGGCGTTTTTGGTGCAAACTCCCTGGTATAAATTTTTTTAGTTAAATAGCCCCAAACATTTTCGATAGGGTTCAAGTTCGGACTTTTTGCAGGCCATGGTAATAAATTGATATTATTCTCATCAAACCATCAATGAACAATCCCTGCTGCATGCACAGGACAGTTATCCTGTGAAAATAATGTTATCAATTACGTTAACATAAACAAAATTAATTAACTAAGTAATATCTTGCCTGTTGAAAAGTAAACTGATTAGGAAAGACCTCTCTTACAAATGGCAGCATCACATTTTGCAAAATATTGAAATAATTTTCAGCATTCAGTCGACCATTAATTCAATAGCATGCCCCAGATCCGTGAGCATTGATCCATCCCCATACGTTTACAGAGAATCGTCCACTACTTAAGGGTTGAACATAATATTGCTCCTCAAATCTTGAATTTTGTGGTCCATACACCCTTAATCGTCAATTGGTAAATGATTGAAATACCTTTTCATCTGAGAAAACAGTCCTGTTCCATAAATCGTCGATTTCATTCAAATAGTCGGTTGCAAACTGTATTCTTCGTTCTTTCTTCTCTGGGGTTAAAAAATCTTTTCTTGCAGAAGTCTCTACTGCCAACGATTTTTAATTTTGAAAATGCAGCTCTTGCTCACATGCAAATCTGCTGCGACTCGACTCAGCGACCAGTTCTCTTCCAGTTTTGTAATAGCTCGCATTTTCTCTGCGACAAATGCCTAAGAATTTTTCGAGTTTTCAGTTCTATGACAGTTGATGACAAACGTAAACGTCAAAACTCGACGTCTATGATTAGAATATCGTATTACACGCTAAAAATCTGCCGTGCACTTTGAGATGGCCGTAACGGTACGTGCATACGCTACATTACACCCCCCGCAAAAAGTAGTTTTTGCTTGCTATTTGCTTTAATGCTTGATTAGAGCGGGCGAGTTGTGGTTCTAACCATACCGTTAAACACTTCTCAGTTAGAAACGTTTAACTCAATCAAGTTAGCTCTGGCAAAGGCCACTTTATTAGTTCATCCTATATCAAACGCTGAAATCAGTTTATGGACTGATTCATCTTCCAATGCTATCGCAGGTGTTTTGCAACAATGGCAGGATAAGATGTGGAAACCACTCGCTTTTTGCTCGCGAAAATTAACCTCCGCAGTACAAAAATATAGCGTATTCTCACGAGAACTGATAGCTATATATTTCGCAGTTAAAAAATTTCGATATTATACTGATGGTAAACAATATACTATCTTTACTGATCACAAACCTCTCACTTTCGCAATTACTAAATCAACAGGTGACCACTCACCTCGAGAATTAAGAATGTTACAATACATTTCCCAATTCTGTTCAAACATACAACACGTCAAAGGTACAGATAACGTACCAGCAGACGCTCTAACCAGGGTTTCTTTCGTTGGTCTTCAAAATACGATAGATTTCGATGATTTAGCAACAGCTCAACAAGACGATCCTGATTTAGAAGCCTTATTGTCAAACCCAAATTTATCTTTTGCCAAAACAAATTCGTTAAAAGGAACTCCTATTTGGGTTGAAACTTCTACGGGCACACAAAGACCGTTCGTTCCACGATCTTTCCGCCGTCAAATATTCGACTCAATCCACTCGTTATCTCATCCCGGAGTTCGCGCATCTAGGAAATTAATAACTAAACGTTATATCTGGCCATCCATGCACAAGGATGTGAAAACGTGGGTGGATACATGTCCTTCCTGTCAAGCAGTTAAAGTAACCAAAACTTCGAAACCTCCACTCTATCCATTTGGTGAACCGGATTTCCGCTTCCAACACGTACACATCGATCTAATTCACCTTCCCCAATCGCAACAATACAAATACATTTTAACTATGATTGACCGTTTTACTCGCTGGCCTGAAGCGATTCCGTTAAAATACGCAACTGCGGATGAAATTATTTTAGCAATAACACAAGTTTGGATTGCCCGTTTTGGCATACCAAAATTTCTAACTAATGATAATGCTCCCGTTTTCCTTTCGAAATCATGGTTAGATTTCATGTCCGTTTTAGAAATTAGAAACATCCGTTCAAGCACATACCATCCAATCAGCCAGGGAATCGTTGAACGATTCAATCGTACCTTAAAAAATGCAATCACCGCAACAGGCATTAATGCCTGGCTAGACAACATTCCGTGGATTTTACTTTCTTTACGCTCCAGCATCAAAGAAAACCTACAAGCATCCCCAGCAGAAATGTTATACGGTACAATTCTTCGATTACCAAATGATTTCTTCGATGAGAATCACTTCACTCACCCATCAGATACAATAATGTCATCATTTGTAATCAATCTAAAACAATCAATTGGAAAGCATAAATATTTCTTCACAAAAAACTACCCCTTTACCAGTACTCACATTAATAAAGATCTGGAAATATGCACACACGTGTATCTCAGAAACAGCACGCATACTAGGGGCATCAAACCCAATTATCTAGGCCCTTTCAAAATTGCACACCGTTCTGAAAAACACATGTCGCTGGAAGGTATCAGCGGAACAGTCAGCTATGACAGACTGAAACCTGCCTACTTTCTAGATTAACATATGCTTGCATGCTTTCGTATATTTTATTTTTGTTTAATTTTATTTTTATTGTTACGTTAATATTATTTTTATACACGCTTCCTTTTTTTTCATTTCTTCCAGCTTACATCTGCGAAGTAGATGGAGTTCGACGCCCAACAGAATATCTCCAGGGACGTGTGTAGTGTGTGTTATTGTTTATTGTTACCTTTATTTATTGTTATCATTTATTGTTATTAGTTTTTAAGGATAGTTGAAAAGATCCAGGAGGTTTTGTAGCTAAATATAATCCTGTTACTCTCATACGGGATTATATTAGTTTTCCTACCTGGCCTCCCTCCCTCTTATTTTGGGGGGGGGGGGGGGAGTAATGTTGCGATCATCTAGTCACCTGGTTTGTGTTGTTAAGGTGACGATCGCAAACAATTTTTATTTAGTTCATTATATTGGTTCATGAAGCAACACGCGTTTTATTTCAACCTCTATATATGAACACATTTACGTAAGAAATAACGCCCCAAAGGCTCGTTTTATTTACATTAAATTTAGGAAAAAACACATGTCTGTATGTGATGAAGTCAAAAGCCAAACTGTTATTGATATTCATGTAACTAAGTAATAGTTGCTAATGTTGCATGTACGCGTGCATGTACGTGCATACGCTACAGTACCCTGTAAACGCTCTAATCTATTGGTTTCATTTCTAACTATGGAAATGACCTGAATGATTAAATGATGGCATAGAAACGAAACTCTTATGTTAACCATTAAAATAAATTCCATGTATTATACATAGCGATATTATCGATGGTCAGGTTTTGTCAGGATTCGTGTATCTTGACCACTATGTGTTACATTCGTGTACTTAATTTTAAGTTTATTAATATTCAATCCCATTTTGACAACAAATTTTCTAATGTTTCAACTATATCAATATCATCAACGTCCGCTATTATTTACGATGATTTGTTATAGGTGTGCCAGTTGTGTGGATCTAGGAAAGTTTACTGAAAACACTTTACCGACTTCACCGAAAAGAAAGTTCGCCGAATGGAAATTTGACCGAATAGAAAGTTTACCGAAACACAATTGACCGAAAAGAAATTTGACCGAAATGATAAAATCCTATATATTGAGAAGGTACCAAGATAGGGGTTTCTATAGTTCTTCATTGTTTTATTTATCTTCGGTTGAAAACAGGTGTTATTTGTTCTAAAATTTTGAATTTAGAAGAAGGGTTGCTGTGTTGATTATTTATTAATTGTTACTTTTTTCAAATATGGCATGATTCATCAAAGACCATAAAGCATAACGGACAGTGAAGTGTTTAGTTATAAAGAAGGTCCATCTAGTTATAAAAAGTACAGAGATTGTGCAAAGAGAATAGCGCGAGTGTTGCAATTACAACCCCGAAAATATATACGACTTTTTACATGGCATATCTCATAACATAAGTGCCTAACTTAAAATTTCCAATACAAATGAAAAAATAAAAGATGAAAAAACCAAAAACATAACAACAAAAAACAAAAGTGGCAAAGGACTTTTAATAACGCCAGTATTTTGCTTTCAGTCCTTAGCCTGGATCAAGTGTGAACTTAAGGTTAGAAAAATTACTTTGTAGTTTACAAAATTTTAAAACTAATTTTGAACGTGGTAATCTAATATTAGCAGAACACTACTTAACAAATAATAAACAAAAAATAAAGTTATTTCTCCTAGATTGTAATTAAATTTAATATTTTTGTAATACTAGGGAATACTAGCTATTTAAGTAACAAGAAATGTAAGGCCCTATTAACATTTGAGGTAGGCAAGTACAAGCCAAGACGAAGTCGCGGCTTGTTGCCTGCCGAAGTATTAAAGTACATGCGTTAATATCCTCTAGGTGGAATGCAAATTTAGAATAAATCAAAAATGCTCTTATATCAATTATATATGGTCTCGTACAAATAACACAATGTATTCCACATTTGCTTCGTTTAAGGGTAGTAGTTATCATCTAAAATAAAATCAGTGTCACGCTCTGTGTATACATAGGATTTTATAATTTCGGTCAAATTTTCTTTCGGTCAATTGTGTTTCGGTAAACTTTCTTTTCGGCCAAATTTCCATTCGGAGAACTTTCATTTTGGTAAACTTTACTTTCGGTAAATTTTCCTTTCGATCAACTTTCCGTCGGTAAAGTGTTTTCGGTAAACTTTCCGGGACCCCAGTTGTGTTAATCATCGCGTCTTGTACTATTTCCTCAAGTGCTAAGTTGAAAAGTAGTCACTATGATGCAGTGCAATTGCCTTGACTCAATCCGCTTTGTGCTAAGAAGGTATCTGATACTGCCCCTTGGACTCTAACACGGCACCTTACTTTATTCAAAGTTCTTTCGATTGCTTTGATTTTTTTTCCTAGATTTTAAATTCTCTCATAGTTTCGAACGCTACCCTGGGCCTTAGTTTTTCACATTTGTCTTCGTTTTTCCCTTCATATACTTCTAAGCATCATGAAAGTAATTTTTGTAAGAAGACTAGTCAAAGGACTGAGTCACATATTCCTCTCCATGTAGGCGAAAGACTAAAAGGTTAACACTTTTCATTGCTACTAGGAGGTTTTTCACCTCAAGCCACTCCCAGGCACTCACCGTGCACGGGGGTTTGACCTCCTTTTGCTCTGTGGAAAGAAGGCCCTATTATATAGCCCTAAAAGTAACCGTTGGATCCATTCCAACGTTCGCTTTTACTTTCGCGCCTCCGTTTAGCGTTTAGCAGAATTAATTGCAAAACAAGGCCGTCTATCGTTTGCTGAGAAGATAAAACTTTCTCAACATACAGACGCTTATCTTGCTCGCAACCCGCTGCTGATAGCGGTTGCGATGTAGGTGATATTGTTTTATTTTTATTATAACCCACCCTTAAGGGGAGAAACTGAACCCCTAAAAGTGGTAATCACCTTTCAAGCTTTAATATAGCTCCCTATTTTCGTTTTGGTTATTGTTGTGTGCCTTAATTTCTGCTTGGGCTTGTTCTTCAAATGTCTTTTTCTTAGCACGATAAACTCTCGTTTCTTTACTTGTTCTTTGTATTCTTCTTCGCGATGTTTCTACAGCATCAATTGTTTTTGTTGCTCTCTGGCAGTTTTCGCCATACCAATCTTTTTGTTTCACTGTGGACTAGTCTGTGGTACCCTCTCTGTTCTCAGCAGTTTTTACTATCCCATCTTTTATTTGTTGCCAGGTTTTATCAAAATAATTGCCTCTTTCAGTTTGCTGTAGCCTTTGAGTCAGCAGCGTCGCTTATTTAGTTGCCGTTTCTTCGTCTTGAAGTGGTTTATATTTCTTAATTTTCAACTTTTTAATTTTTTAAAGTTGGAAAAGCTCCATCGTATTCTGATTGCCAGCAAATAGTGGACAAAATCACTGTTAGCGGGTCTAAAAGTTCTGGTATCCACTATATTTGATCCAAAATGAACTTTTGTTAAGCATGTGGGCAATAGCATTATATGTTTGCCGTCAGGTGATTTCCAGGTCATCTGCTGTACAATTTTACATTCGGAGTAAGTTATTGCGATTGTAATGTTCTACGAATAGGCCAGTCAATAGAGACATTCTACCTTGCAAAAGGTCAGGCAAAGTTCTAATTTAGCATACTTGTAGAGTCGCATATCCTAATCGACATACTAAGTTTGCGACCTTGAAAGGGCGCCGCTCGCAACGCCATCTTGATAAAAAGGTACCAAAAATCAGTTTTTTGTGTATATCTCCTCTCCTCTGCCATCTAGGGTGAAAATAGTTTTTACAAGAATTGTAGGAAACAAAATTGCCTACAACTTTTGTCTGAAACTTTTTTTTGTCAGATGAATAATTCACGAGTTGCAGCTACGTAAGGCGGAGCAAATTTTCGAAATTTGCGAAAACGCTCCACTTTTCGTCGAAATTTCGGTTAATATCTATTAATTGTTATCTAATTCAAGTTTTTACTCATTTTCGCACAACAGTGCGGATGTAGATAGCATTCAATTTAGAAACAGCGTTCATGTCATAGATGGTGGATATTTGTTGCATAGAGTAGTATGGCGTCGCAACGAATCGTTCGGATCGATTTGCACAAATTACGTGCAGTACGTCCAAAGACATTACGATTCGAATACAGTTGTTGTTTTTGATGGGTATCCAACTGATGCGGTTACCAAGAGCACGAAAAGTGTAGAAAGACTTCGCCGATCAAAAAAGAAAACTTTCGCAGACGTACATTTCGACGAGTCGATGGTTCCAACTGTTTCGCAAGAACGATTTCTAGCGAACGAAAAAAATAAAATTCGCTTGATTCCGATACTAAAGAAGAAATTCGAGGATTTCAATTTCATAGTGAAACAGGCTACAGAAGATGTAGATACATTGATCGTCAACACAGCGATCGGAATGTCCTCATCTTTTGATTCCGTTTTCGTAGTTGGAGAAGACATAGATCTTCTATTTCTGTTAACAACACTAGCAAGAACCCATCCCAATATTTACTTCCGAAAGCCAGGAAAAGGAAAGACAGTAGAAAAAATATACTCTCCCCAAAGTCTACAGCATGGAGAAGCAGTGGCAGACAACATACTGTTTTTACATTCATTCAGCGGTTGTGACACTACGTCTTCTCTGTTCAACCAAGGGGAAATGAAGTTCCTACATATACTCCAAAAGTACGAATACCTGAGCCAAACTGTACAAGTCTTTAAAGAGCCAAATGCCGATCCGGAAGTCGTAACTAACGCAGGGGAAAATTTCCTAATCGCGCTTTACGGAGTTCCAAAAGAAAACGTCACTTTGGATTCTCTTCGTTTTCAAAATTTTGCAAGATCCGTTACACAAAATAAGTTCAATCTTGCTGCTTTACCACCTACAAGAGAAGCTGCACGTCAACATTCTCTTCGGATCTACCACCAAGTTCAGAGTTGGTACGATATAACAAACAATCCAGAGGAATGGTGATGGCAAAAAAGCAAATTCGGACTCACTCCGGTAACAAAGACAAAAGATCCTGCTCCTGAGGCACTACTGAAATTTATTTCATGCAAATGTAAAAAAGAATGTGGTCGAGCGTGTGGTTGCAGAAAAACAGGCTTGAAATGCTCTGTTATCTGCACATTCTGTAATGGTGTAATTAGACAAATGAGACATTAGTTGACAGACTACTGACGTTTGGCGATGAGGATGACGATGAAACCGCTGAAAAAGAATCAGAAAAGGATGAGAGCGATTCTCAAGAAGATGTCGAGATCACACAATCTGGACCATCTAAGGCATCTAAAAGAACTCAATGACGTAAGTAAAGTCGTGGATTAGGCCTACAGGGGATACCACATAAAAAAACGCGCCGCTTACTCTACCCCATGCTGGTGTGGAAATGAGTAAAAACTTGAATTAGATATACAATTAATTATTAACCGAAATTTCGACGAAAAGTGGAGCGTTTTCGCAAATTTCGAAAATTTGCTCCGCCTTACATAGTTGTAACTCATGAATTATTCATCTGACAAAAAAAAGTTTCAGACA
Source organism: Agriotes lineatus (assembly GCA_940337035.1). Taxonomy (NCBI): domain Eukaryota; kingdom Metazoa; phylum Arthropoda; class Insecta; order Coleoptera; family Elateridae; genus Agriotes; species Agriotes lineatus. The sequence goes on along the minus strand of CALNHX010007693.1, from coordinate 37,573 downwards.
AAAGTTGAGGGCAATTTTGTTTCCTACAATTCTTGTAATAACTATTTTCACCCTAGATGGCAGAGGAGAGGAGATATACACAAAAAACTGATTTTTGGTACCTTTTTATCAAGATGGCGTTGCGAGCGGCGCCCTTTCAAGGTCGCAAACTTAGTATGTCGATTAGGACATGCCACTCTACAAGTATACCAAATTAGAACTTTGCCTGACCTTTTGCAAGGTAAGCCCTAATTTATGTCTCTATTGACTGGACTAGAAGCTCCGAAGGTTGTACGCGTGGACTGAATTTGTTTCCTATTATAAGTTTAATGTTTTGTTTGAATCATCTCTTATATACTGCTTCCATTATCTCATAAAACTCATCTTTTTAATTTTCTTCTTTTTCTTGTGAAGAGCGTGGGCGTTATTGAATAGTTATTAATTTTTTCTCTTACTCAAATCCTACAGATTCTATGATTCACCACCTCGAAATATATTACATTATTTCTCATCTTTTTGTTAACTACTAATCAGCCGGGGTCGGTAGCTCAGTGGTAAGCATCCTGACTACTGATCTAAGGGTCGCGAGTTCGATTCCCGGTCCCGGTGAGGTTTTCAAAAATAAAAAAATGCAGGTGAAAGCTTTTACAGAATGCCATCATTCGGAAGTGATGTAAAGCCGTGGGTCCCATGTTACTACGATGTGTAGCATGTAAAAGATCCCTTGCCAGGGTTGGAACTCCTTAGTCTCGGCAAAATAAATTCTAAGTAGGACTTTGACCATATGACCAAAGCAGTCGGTGTCTAAGGTACCTGGTACTCTGCATGCCTAGACCTTGTCCATTAATAAACAAACAACTACTAATCCAGTAGGTACCTAGAATGTACTGCTCTGGATGACAAGATGACAACTACAAAACACCGTGTGGTTACATTTTTCTATTATTTCATGGCCTACCCTCTGTATCTTCCGCACTTTTGTTATGTCTTATTTGCAGCCAATCAACTCTTTAAGGGCTTCTGGTCTATATAGGGAGCGTGTATTCCAGCTATATATCTGTAAATCGTTGTCCTTTCTTTGTGAGATAGGGCATCGGCGTCGTCTTTGAGATAGACCGACTGCTACTCTTTGATTCTTCGTAACAATGTGTTTTTACATGATAGTACAGTAAAATTGTCGTTTTACCTTAAAAAACATGGCCGCGGCGATTCCTCTTGCCCAGTGGTTTAGAGTCATTAGACAAGTGTAAAATCAAAAAGCCGTGCCTCTACCCCCTGCCAAACAGCCGCCATCTTGAAAACAATTACATTTGTTTTTTCTCGCCATCCATTGGTCGCACAGAAAAATTCATTCAACAAAAACCGTTGGAAATAATTTTCTACACATTTTTGGTCCTTGCCGAAAAGTTGGTTTGCGAACGATAGAGGGCGACAAAGTTACCAAAAATTGTTTTTCCGCAACCGTCATTACTTTTAATACCAAAATCTGTCATTGAAGTTGACGTTACTCTTATTGACACAAAAAGTGTATGTTCCTATGTAACACTTTTAGTTCCTAATATTAAAGTGTTATTTGTAGAACTAGTTTTGAAATATCATAATTCTAAAACGTGTTGTACACGTAGTTTTCTTTTGCATAGTGATCTCTTGTAACTCGAAATTTAGTGGAAAAGGATTTCGGAATTTGGAACTGTCAAACTAACAATTCACAATTTCAATAAAATAGTTTAAAAAATGTACTTTTTTAACGATTTTTCGTTAAAAAAAGTGACAGTCGCGGCAAAAAACAGTGACACTTTTTTGACCTAATTTTCAAAATGTATCGCAATGAGCAATTATTCTGGCTTTATCCGTATTTCCAATATGTGCCGGCATTTTTCTGAATTGAATAATGACTTTTGATGACATTTACTAATTAGAATTGTCAGTTTTAGCATTTTTTTCGCATTTTGAGAAATAGCTCAAAAAAAGTGTCCCGGTTTTTTGACCGCGACGTAATTTCTTCACGATTTTTCGTTTAAAAAAGACGACTTTCGTGATCACTATTCAAAAAAGTACTTTTTTTCACTACATTCTTTGCAAGTGACGTTTACACTGTCAGATTTGAGGGATGTAGGAGACATTTACAAAAATTGTTATGGTTGCCATGACAATGTACTTACTGCCCTAGAGAAGTAAATTATTTATATCCCGCACTTATTATAACTAACGAGATGCCATATCTGCCATTTGGTTAACATGAAGAAAACCGTTATCGCTTGTACTATAATCCATTTTTAATCCGAACCAAGACGAAGGAACAGCTAAAAAAACGTGTCTGAGTAAACTATAATACAGGGTGTTCAAAAAATATACCGATAAACTTTTAGGGGTGGTAGGGGACATCAAAACAATAATGTCACAAAAGAGAAAAACATTTCAACAATAACAGCGTTCTGTTCAAGAGCGGCGCGCGCCGAACTTATTTGAAAGACCTTCGGTAGCGTAGTTGGCTTTATCGGTGCAGATATGGTCTCTATGTAGAGGTGCGGTTACTATCGCTCTGCAGATGCGGCGGGTTCAAACCCCAGCGGGATACATTTTTTTTATTTGAAAATGTATTTAATTTATTAGAAACGTGAAGATATTTTTACTCCTAACTTAATTTGCTTTTTAAAATTATTTAGTGTCACAATGTCGACAGGGAAGTTCTGGGTAAAGCCTTTTACATATTTTTTATATTATAGGTGACCGTAAAAATTCGCATTAAACGACAATTATTCTAAAATACTAAAATATATATATTTTATCATTTGTGCATGTAATTACTAATTGTATGTATACCGGGTGTCCGTTCTCAAAGTCGAACATAGGCGATTAACATTGTATTGAATGTTTTTGCCGATTCCTGCTCGCCAATCACACTTACAGGGAAGGTAATGGTATCAATGGAAAGATAAAATTATTACGCATCAAATGATACCAATAATAATATTTAAGATGCGATTTTTATTTTAAAATACTCATTTAAAACTTAGGAATTGTTTAATATGCCATGCCTTGATTTTCAATTTCGATAGCATTTGTCAAAAAAATTGGTAATTAGTTGGCGTCAATCAGGTATTTTCTGTCAACGTCTGTTAAAATTATCTACAGAACAATGAATTATTTCAATGAAGAACGAGTGAATACACTAACGTTAATTGCCTATGTTCGACTTTGAGAATGGACACCCGGTATATGTATTATCGTTAACCTAGTTTTATCTTGCGGTGAAGAGGTTGGTGCTTTAAATAATAATAATAATAATGTGATAATTGTCTGCACTATATTAAGAAATTCTTTTTCAGGAGTAACGTATTGCGGTGTTGTGGGCCATACACTGCGTAGAGAATACACAGTTATCAGTCTAACTGTTAATAAAGCTGCAAGATTAATGGTGGCTTACCCTGATAAAGTAACGTGTGATCGAGAAACATTCCTACATAGTAAATTAGAATCTCGAAATTTTATTTTGCAAGAACCTAAACCTCTCAAAGGAATTACTAATGCGGGGCCTGTTTATGAATTTAAAGAGCAGAGTGTGTAAGTAATTTAAAATAACATTTTTATTATTTGTATACATAAACTTTATCAAATATTTTAGTGTCCAAGATAAATTAGCCATCAACCCTTTTCCCATATTAGGGCGATCAGATGAAATTCGGTTGTATCGCCGCTTACTAGATGAATGTATAGACATAAGCAAAGATAGAGGAAAAACCAATACTTTACAAATGCTTAATCATCACAATACTTTACTTATTCGTGGTGATCCACGTATAGGCAAGACTCGCCTTCTGGACGAGTACGTTTATTGCACGCCTTCTACAGTACCTGTGAACAGATTTACTCTTACGAAACGAGATGCAAAGGTATGGCTCTTGCAATATCCCAAAACCTAAGACAGACACCTTACTCACTCTTTTAGGTACCATATCAAACGATACAGTTTATACTTTCAATGCCGTTGGGCTTGAATGAGCTCAGTTCTATAGAAGAAAGAGAAGCAAAATTGAAGCTGCGTCTTCAGAAAATAAAAGTGTCAGATTTCTTTTGTGCACTAAATAAAGTTTTCAATGTAAACTTCGAAACAGGTTCCCTCTACCAGTCTCTCTCGAATGCACAAAAAGCCACTGCTTTACAAAAGATGTTAAAGCAACTCTGTTATATCGTAAGTATTGGTTGATTTAATAAGTATAACATACCTACAAATAAGAAACATAAAAAGAAAAATATGCATGGAAATTTATATTGCCTATTTTAATTTCTGTCACATAGCTCTTAATTTTTAGTATTATTTACTACTAAAAGGTAAAAGTCGGGATAAACTTTGTTGATAAATTTTATTGACTGTAAAAATGAAATTGAATCGAAATACGATTAGGTAGATTATAATAAATCCCCAGTAATATTCACATGTACAAATAACTGCAAACTCCTACCAGACAATAGTAGATTATGCAATGAGGGAGAGAAATGCGTTATTTTGTGCAATTTGTGACTCGAGGGCGAAGCCGCAGAGTCACATAGCACTGAACCAAAATAGCAGTCTCACTGTAACCTCGAATTTGACGTAATTCGAGGTTAGCAGGTTAGGTTTTGCATCAGTTTTGACACAGACTGACGCAAAAGCTAACCTGCCTACCTCGAATTTGACATAATTGTTGTTTCAGTCAATGAAAACTTCCTAGGAAAATTTTTATCTTATTTGGTCTCTAGGGAGTAAATGCTTCACTTCTGTCACAATTTAGATGCTATAGAAACCGACTTCTACTCCAATTGTGGAAAAATGTTTATTTAACATTGCATTTTAGTCTTTTAACTGTAAACATATTAAACGTAAACTTTCATATTATTTTGAATAGATGATGAAGATCATAACAACTAAGAATGCAGTACACATTAGTTTTTTTGGGTTTTCAATATTTCATATATCAATATGAAAAACATAAAAAAAGATACAAAAGATTATAACGAAAGAGTAATTGGAGAAGTGATTGAACAAAACAAAGGGCCAAACGTTTTCCGAACTCGAATCAAAGAAGGCACACCCAACATCATAAGTATAATGGATGACAAGGGCACGATATTGAGGGACAGAGAAGATATAATAAAGTACATTGAACTGCTCTATAGAAACCTGTACGAGTCCAAAAAAGCAGAAAAACCCCTCAGCACTGAAAACAAAAAATCAACACTGAATAAATATATTACAGAAGACATACCTCCCATCAACACACAAGAAATCAAGGCAACTCTAAAGCAGATGAAAAATAATAAAACTGCGGGAGTAGACGACATAACCATCGAAATGGCAAAGTTCGGGGTAGAAACGCTATTACAATACTCGGTGCTCTTGTACAATCAGTGCATTGAGGAAGGAAAAACGCCCGAGGCATGGAAAAACTCAAAGGTAATTCTTATATACAAGAAAGGCGACATCAAAAATCTAAAAAACTACCGTCCAATATTCTTGCTATCCCATCTAAATAAATTGCTTACAAGAATCCTGACAAACCGCATTGCTCAGATCAAGCAGGATTCAGACAGGGATACAGCACTATGGACCATATACATACCATAAGACAAGTTATGGAAAAGGTACACGAGTACAACCAACCCCTGTACTTGGCGTTTATCGACTTTGAAAAGGCCTTTGACACAGTCGAGACTTGGGCGATTAACAACGCTCTAAAAAGATGCAGGATAGACTATAGGTATATAGCACTTATTAATTAGCTCTACGTAAACGCCAGTATTACTATTGAGACATTCACGAAAAGTCAACCAATACCAACAAAGAGAGGCATAAGACAAGGGGATACAATCTCCCCTAAACTGTTTACGATTGTTTTAGAGGATGTGTTCAAGAACCTGAACTGGTCAACATTGGGTATCAATATAAACGGCGAATACCTCTCCAACCTGAAGTTTGCGGACGACATTGTCCTGCTCTCTACAAACATGTCAGACTTGGAAAAAATGATCAATGAGCTACGAATAGAATCTCAAAAAGTGGGTCTAGGGATGAACATCGCAAAATCCAAAATAATGGCTAATCGAGACGATGCCACGCCAGTACAGTACGGGAATGCTACAGTGGAAATAACAGACGAATACATTTACTTGGGTCAAATTTTGACATTCAAGGAAGATACACAAGAGGCGGAAGTTAGCCGTCGAATCAGATTGGCGTGGGCAGCCTTCGGTAGGCTCAGGAAAGAGATCTTCAGTTCAAAGCTTCCACAATACCTTAAATCAAGAGTCTTCAACCAGTGCATACTTCCAGTGCTCACTTATGGTGCAGAAACATGGTCAATCAAGAAATCAACAATGGAGACAATGAAAATAGCACAAAGAAAAATGGAAAGGGCAATGGTAGGAGTGACATTACGAGACAGGATATCTAACCAAAGGTTAAGAAACATAACAAAAGTAGTGGATGTAGCAGAACGCATAACAGGTTTAAAATGGCAATGGGCAGGTCACCTGATGAGAAGGCAGGACAATAGGTGGACTAAAAAGGTGACGGAGTGGCGACCGATACAAGGGTACAGAAGCAAGGGCAGGCCCAGACAAAGATGGAAGGATGATATAGTGAAGGTAGCGGGGAAAGCTTGGACTAGACTAACTTTTGATCGCAGAATCTGGCGAGACAATGAGGAGGCGTATATCCAAAAATGGATCGATAAACGCTGAATATGATGATGATGATGATGATATATCAATATGTAACAGTACTGTATGTAGTTGTCCCGGAGATAAACGAATATTTAAAAATAGGACGAAAAAAGTTTTTCATAACACCTATGTGACCCCTATTTACCAATACGATACAACAATTAAACAACTAAACATTGCATTACAACACAATGTCCCTCTGCGCTAATACCTGCTTTAGAATCTCTGCCACCAAAAAGGGGTAGCTTGGGAGTTAGCATAAATACATGTTAAACAACAATTCAAATTCTTGACCTTAATTAGGACCCACACTTTTAATTAATGTAATAAAATTCAGTAATGAGTGATTAAGTAAATTTAGAACAAGTAGAAAACAAATGGTCCTTAAACGTTGCGTTCTGCACACGCCAAGAGAACGAGCCTTATGCTTTCGTGGCTCTATCTTTAACGCGATCTAAACCTGGTAATTGTACCGTTTAAACAGATCTGTGTAATACGCACTTCCAGAAGCCACATTGGCTTGTAAATTGAGCCGTTCGTGTGACAGTATTACTTCGTTCAAGTCACAGTAATACCATAAATGAGCATTTAAATGTTAAATATCAATTAGCAAACCCTTCGAGCTCATGTAAAGTGACTGTGTAAGAGCAGAGCATAGTGCGCGAGTGTGAGAGTGCAAATAATAGTCAGGAAAATCTACAGCACATCATTGGATGGACTCTAGTTGATAAGTATTTAGTTTTAAGATTTATCCGACGTAAATTAATGGTTGGTCTTGCAGACCAGTTTTAATAGTGTAAGCACCATAGGTGTTAATAAAAAAAAATTAGCAAAATCAACTAACAAGGACGGATCCTTCCATAAAGTCAATTACAGTATTTACCAGAAATCGTGAACTTTAAATGTTTAACTATTATGAACAGGTCAGCTCGAGCAAAATGTAATATGGAATCAAATCCTTAACGATTTAAAACTCAACGAGCTTGGCCGTAGCAATAAGATATAATTACACAATACTACCAAATAGATTAATTAAAATGCAACAAGTTCCAAACGGTTGCGCTGGTCGCTATTAATTAATTAAATCAGTGACGGAGCAATTCCCCAAATAAGTTCCATAAAACATTACGGGATTAAAACAAACACATCAGCTGCATTACTAAACTCGGCAGCACGGCGCAAATCAAGCATATTAATAACAATTAAAAACAATTTTTACAGCAACTGAGGCGATAATCAAACCTCAACAAAGTAGGGAGTCCTTCCCACAGCGGTCTCTTGCAGGTGAAATTTCAGCATGGTTCCCCAAATTTTTGGCACGTGGAAAACTAACTCGTGGTCCACTTTAGCATCGCGAAGTCAGCGAATGGGACATGCGAATCGGCCCCTTAAAAGCGGAGCTTGCAAGTAAATTCGAGCCGCCAAGGAAATTATCCGCCCAAAGAAAAGTCTGCTGCCAAGGTAGTTTGCTGCCCAAAAAGTCTGCCGTCCAAAAAGTCTCCTAATATAAGAAGCTTCCAATTAGGAATTTGCACTTAAACGAACAATGTTACGTACTAAGGATCACGTGGAATTTGCATAGCAATATCTAGCGAAACGCATCCATGGAGACTCCTGGCACATAGAGCACTACGATGCCATCAACAATGAACGAAAACGGCAAGACAAAGCCCAACACTTGGCACAAAACGAAACTTCTTACGATGTCATCCAAAATGGACGCTTGCGGCAAGAAAAGCACATCACACCAAGTCAATTCCCTTATTTGCAAAAATCGATAAAATGAGCGTGCCCTTTTTACCACCTGACCAGTGGAAGAATTTATCACGTAAAAATCGACCAATATAATACCATCGATTCAAAATCGGTACAACGCGCGTCAGATCGATGCGCCACCTATCTCAGGATGTGATACTTGAAGAATTGTGCGCTGCAATCGCCGGTAAAGAGCTAAGCTCAAAATGCACGTTGGATGGCCTAACTCCAGGCACTAAAGGTTACGAAAATTGAAATGTAACACCTACTTGTTATTTGTCAATAACGGAACTGGCAACCTGACTGAAAGGTTTCCCATAACAGCCATGGCTGTTATACATTTAACAGCCTAGGTCGTTAAGAAATAACAGAACAGTAACTTTTTTTAACATTGGTAATACGGAAATGTATAGTTGGTGACACTGTAAGTCTATGTCAAATTCGAAGTTAGCAGGTTAGGTTTTGCGTCAGTCTATGTCAAAACTGACGCAAAACCAAACTTAGTAACATTGAGTTTGACATAAACTTACAGTGTCACCAACAATACATTTCAGTATGGCCAAACGTATTTTTTTTCCATAGGTTACTCTGATAAGACGAGTTTTCTAACACTTGTTAGTAATACTATTTAACTTTTTCATTTAAATTGCTCTAAAATTTAAATTTTTGTAGGTGTAGCATAAAATTGTGGCCGAGGCCGTCAAGCCGAGGGTAATGAATTTATCCTCGTTTGTTAGATGCTTATTAACGGCCTTATGACGTTAATAACTATATTCAGATGTCGATTTTGGTAACGAGTTTGTTAGGTTTTTAATATGCAAAATATACAAATATATGAATAACTAAACGCCTTAAACACTGACTGTTATACGGTTTAAAGTTATACGAGGATGTATCAAAATTTAAGTTGCACACCCCCATAAAAAACGTACTGTAAGAGTATAAAAAATGAATAGTATATTTTCTGAAATACACATCCTTATACTATTTTTCTACATAGTCACCTAATTTTTCTATATTTTTTTCTGAACGTGACACTAATTTTTGAATACCAAGACAATAGAATTCTCCTCCAATTTTGCCGAGCCATTTTTCTACGTATTCTTTGACCTCGTTGTCGTTCGGAAAACGCTTTCCTCCGAGTTCCTTCTTCATTCGAAGGAACAAGTGGTAATCGCAGGGTGCTAAATCCGGGCTGCATATACGTAATCTGCAGACGCATAAGGTATTATGACAACTGTTCGGCTACAATCGGTAATTGATTAATATGGAGCCAATGAAAGTTTATGTAAAGTGCAGACACAGAAGGAACATTAGACGTCTGCAGTTTACTCAGTGGTTTCGCTTTGACATGCTATATCTTGTTTTCCGCGGAGTCAAAGAACTAGTTGTTAGTTTGTGAAACGACTATTTAAAGTGCAGCAAGAAGTAAATGTAATTTTTTCCACAAATATAAAAATAATTAAATTTACATTATGTATTGCAAAAACTACAAATGAATTTAGAATCTGGCCGTTTTATTTATTCATTTCCATAGCAACGGGCACTTTCACATGTAGAGTGAAATAAAGAGCTACTTTATAAACGCAAAGCTATCTAATAAAGCACTATTTTATAACGCAGTCTAACATAAAGGAATTTTTACCCTCGTAAAACTACCACTCTAGCAAAAAATCAATTTTTGTACAACTGTCATTAAAAACGACATTTTTATTCCAGGTAACTACACTTATATACGTCAAAATTAAATATTATGAAAGAGCACCTTAAAAGTAAACACTTTTAACATGTGTTAAAAATACTACTTAGTAAACCAATATTTGTCAGGTAACTAAGGAAAATCAATAATTTTCAGTTGTTCGACAGCTAGTTATTTAAAAAAAACTAGTAAGGCTTTCTGTATTCTAATCAAATGTCAAAACTAACATGATTATTTTGAAAAATGTCTACCACGGCTTGCTATATTACAATCAAATTAATAAAAGCTACATTTAGGCCATAAAAATCATTTTGCTGATTTTTAGTGACAGTTGTACAATAGTATATTGTACAACTAATTATGAAAATCATACTTTTTTCACGAATTTGCAGTTTTATTAACGATGGCGAAGTCAGAATGTATCAAGAAAATAAGTAAAAAAGTTGCCTTCATACGTGTTATACATATTATTTTTTTTTGCATAGTGATCGCTGGTAACTCGAAATTTGGCCGAAAAGCAGTCATATTATAAACATGCAGTAACGCGAGAAAATTCTTATTTCAAAATTAAATAATAGAATCTAATTAGACCTGACCAAAACTTCGTTTAATCGGAATAAACCGAACATTTCAAGAAAAAACACAGTAATAATAATCTTTATTTATCAACTCAAGATACAATAAATAAGAAAAAATAGTGGCCACGGTGCTTGCGTAAAGTGCAGACGTATTATAATTCAACACGTCTGCAGTTTACTTCTGTTTTGATTGGCTGTACGACTTCGGAATAAACGATGTGATGGGTTATACCTTATGCGTCTGCAGATTACGTATATGCGTCCCGGATGTCATAATAACATCATGACAGTCGTTATGATGATAATAACATGAAATGTGTGGCAATAACGATTTTCTGGGCATTTTATATCTATAAAATCGTGTGTTTGTCGACAAACAATTTAATGTTTAACACCTTATAATATTCAGAATAGTTTAAGGTAATTTTCAAGGATACTGTGTATTATTTTTAATTGCATGGTATAAAACAATCGCACTGTATCAGATTACATAAGACAGTAAACTTTTAAGTACAGGCTGTGTTACACGCTTAATAATACTATTGGAAGAAGACGTTTTTGTATGAGAGCAGGAATTCTGTTTAAATATTACAGAATATTTATGGAAAATGTCTATTTGTGATCATAAATAAAAATTTTCTATTATTAATATTATTTCTCAATTTCTAACAAAAGCTTCAGAATCTGTTATGTTTAATGAGCTATATCTATAACAAAAATTATTCTATGTTAATAATAAAAGCAGAATCGGTAAAATGATTCTCAATATTAAAACTAAATTTCGGCTTACACAGCGTCGTCTATGTAGATATACACCCAGCATTCTTTCGCTTTATGTGCCTTACACCTTGTGAACCTAAACAAGGGCTGCTCTTTGCAACTTTGACTCTGATGATGCAAGTTGCAATATGTGCGAAACGTTAGTCTATATGGGTGCACGAACAGCAACAAGGTCAAATCATGGGCGGCTTGTAAGAGAACACGAGCCACCGAACATAACCGTCACACAAATCACCAAAAATACTGTATACCCTGTATAAGCCAAAATTTACTTTGAATAGTGACGATTCGAGTACCGCGAAAGCCTCAAACAATATACAGGTAAAATGATCATATATATAATTGGTTTATTTTTAGGGATTTATAACTCTGTGGGTAGTAGCAATAGATAATGCCGAATATATCGACGATGAGTCTTGGAACTTTCTTTACACCATGCTGGAATTGGATGTAGCGTTTCTTGTGATGACAATAAGTAATCTGAACGAACTCAGTAATAATGCTTTGACTACAGTTCACCATAGAAGAGTAAGAATTATGGATTTAAAACCCGTTGATAAATGGTATCACGCTGGTCTAGCATGTCAAATTTTGGATGTACACGCCATTCCACCAGAACTAGAAAAGTAATTACATAGTATTCTTAGTATTTTGTTATGGATGTCACAGTTAAATCCCCAATTAAGTCAATACCCGAGACGGGACGGATATAGAATGAAGAAGACTAGAGGTTAGTCGGCCTGTAACACACAAAACACTTCTGTGTTAAAGGTTGCTTATGTAATTTTAAATTAACATTAACATTAACATGTACATGAACGAATCCATGACGTCATTTTTGTTTGATGGCGTGCATCAGCTGAAGTTGTGCCCTTAGTATATAAAGGTTCAGGGGAGAATGTGCAGAATAATATGTAGGTACTTTGTCATCGATTGTCATTTTTAAAATCAAGGTCGCTTCTATGCAGGTGTGGAATTCTTTGCACAACAAGATACAGAATCCCTAGCACAAAAAAGTTAAATGTTTTTGTGTTTACTGAAGGGTCTATACATGCATTTTGTTATTTAAAATTATTTAGATAGAAATTTAGTTAAAAACCACGTCTTGATGTTGGTCACAAATGAAGTTAGCGAGGTAACTAAGAACCAAAGTTTTCGCTTATCTGCAAAAATTTGTTATTAAACTTGGGAAAGAATCGTTTGCTTAGCTTCTTTTGTTAGATTTTTTGGCATTTTGAAGGTACATTCAGCGTACATATATCAAACAAGTAGAGACACCCACTGTCGGTTCTTTTGATGTCAAAATACCGATTTGGATTACCTTGAACGGCTCCTGGGGGGGTACTTTCTCATAGTAATAATAGACGGCGCCACTACTTTATCACATATAGAGTCCCTGTATATAATAAGGTATCTTATTATATACAGGGACTCTAATCACATATGATTGGTAGCAGAGCCAGTAACTGGCTCTGATTGGTAGAACTTTGTGCTGCCATCTGATAGTGAAGCTTAGAAATACCCCCCGAGTTACTGTACCAGAACACTCTAGACAGGTTTCAACATTTGGCATGTGTGTCTCTACTTGTTTGATGTATAGTACTTTTTTTTCTATAATAATTTTCAAGGTCAACTTTCTAGGGGATAAGTTGCATTCCTGCAGGGTCCCTAGTTTTAATAATGTTGGTACATAGATTTTTAGTTCTTTTCTTCCACTAAAAAAATTATTGTTATTTTGACAGATATGTCATAATTTAATATCGCTTGCTTCATTTTTGCATTTAAAGTATTTCTTGGTTTTCTTTTGTTATCCGATTCTATTGATGATGATGATTCCATGTTAAAAAAAGAAATTTGTCAAGAGTTCAAATTAATAAACTTTGACATTCAAAATTGACACATAACCATAATTTTGAAAAAGTTCTACCAAGACGAGGTATAAACATTTCCTAGCGTTTTAATCACATGTCTACCAACATTGTAACACGTTGACAGTTATTATAGAAAAAAAAAGTACTTTATGTACGCTGGTATATTTTACAAAATTTTGTAAATAAAATAATATACAAACCTTGACAGGAAGTTCCCAATCAGCTAACTAATCTCTCGACAGTAATGAAATACTTCCCATCTCGGGCTGTAATATACTATTGCAGTGTTCAAACAGCTGTCAAAAGTGACGTTAGTGATATTTTTAAGGTTGCGTTAGACCACTGTGAAAAATATTAGAAGTCACAGCCTGCTCTGAGTCATGTTGAAAACAGATAGACTTTAGTTTTGACTAGTAAATTCGGGTTTTGACTAAATTCGAGTATTAACTGTAACATGTATACCACTCTACTCAGAATAGTATTTTTAAATCAATTGATTGATATCACCTTGTATGATTTAATGTTGCTATAACATTTCTAATAGCTATTTACGACATTAGGCCGGTAGCTAGGCATTTATGGCCGAGCTAGTTCATGTGCCTCGCCCTGACTGGCGCGCCCTTGATGTACTAGCTCTGCCATAAACGCGAATACCGGCCGTGTGTCATAAAAAAATGTATACTGAGCAACAAGAACCATTTTGATTTTATTAAAAATTATCCCCAACAATTTTCTTTAAAAATGCTGTAATTCTTGCTATACATTTGGCAGTACTGAAGTGAACGATTAACAAATTCTTTTACGATGTAGTATTTTTGAATTTATAGATACTTTTTTAATGTCTTAGATTAATTCAATCACGAAGCAGCGGAAACCCTGGATGGATTGAAAGTTTCTTGGTTAGTTTAATGCAAGCTGGAGGTCTTGTGGTGCAATATCTTTCTAAAACCGAAATAAATGAGCTTGGGCTAGTCTCGCCACCGATCGATATGATGGTTAGGTATGAGTATATTATTATAGAATCTAATTAGTAACTAATAATATGTTCTTGTGAGGATCTTGTAGAAAACCGCGCAAACATATTAAATATTAGTAGTTGATAATGTATTTGCCGCAGCACAGCCCATTTTAATATCTATTTATCCCTATTTTGTGGCCTGTATTATACTGTATATATATTCATCACAATGTTTACCTCTGTCCAAATATCTGATCTGTTTTGTTTTCTTTATTATAACTTGTTTTTTTGCCTTGCTAGAGGTAGTTTGAAATCCTTTTCAATTTAAGAAATGTGTTTTGGTTATCGATGTATAACTATATACAGGATGGCGCAGTGGCGGGCTGGTAAAGCGTTAGCGTTTCCAGTTGGTAGGTAGGGTACTAATATTTTTGGTGGTTGTAACCCCTGCAAATGGGGCTCCATTAAATCAAAGGTTAGGCTAATTACCTACTGAGACCACAGCCGACGATGGCACATGTGGTTAATAACATGATCTCAGCCTATCTTAAGAGGAAGAAAAAGAAGACGTACAGGATGGTCCTAAAATACAAGTCATGAACTCAAAATGAAGGAAGACTTCCTTTCAAAGCCTTCTTATCGAAAAGTTACCTCTCAAAGATTAGTATAATTTTGATACATAATCAAGATCAACGCATTCTGTATAAAACTTACTAAACCTCAACGATAATCAGCCCCGAGAAGAACTCGCTGGGAACTGCATATATACATAATCTAGTAGTCTTGCACTCATGTTGCTTCCGCTTCATAAGAAGTTGTGCCAAGTTTCCCTGTTGGCTGCCTTCTGCTTTGCCTCTTCCCACCATACTTTTCCTTTGTGTCTGATGGATATATCATATAATTTGTTTATTCAGCGATTAAAGCCAAATGAAATATTTTTTGCAGACTAACACCAGAGGAAATGAAAGATTTAGAAGAGGCTAGCTCATCTAAAGACGGACATTTAAAAAAAAATGAAGTGCAGAACAAGGCAGACGGATGGAAGATGTATAAATTCAGTTACCGGGTATGGATGCACACATTTATAACACATATGTCAATAAAGACACTTTATTATTATTATTATATTTCTAAATAAAGCTATAGAATGTTTTCTGTATTAGAAACGCTTTTAGAATTAGTTGCCTAATAACATTATTTTGAAATATAGGAGTGTTTTATTATACAGAGTGTCTATACAAGATTGTCTGGTCAAGAACGCTTTGAAACTAGGTACATATAATGAGCAATTTTGCCGTAACATTGTTTTATGACCAATATTAATTAATTTAAGATTAACCAACACAACCTTCAAACAAATTTTAGTTATTCTGTAATGATATATTTTTATACTTTAAGATACAATAATAAACGCATTCTGTTCTTGCGAATAAACCATTGCAGTTGAAACTAATCATATCAACATTTTTATGACAATGAAAACAAATGTTTTACAATTTTTAGGTTAAATGTAGCAAATCTGTAGAAACTGTCAGAAATAAGTTGGCCGGTAATACAGATGCCGACAAAATTCATAACACATTCCACAATGCTTAAAGAGTGGCATCATTCATAGCCCTCTTGACCAGACAATCTTTTATGGACACTCTGTATAAATCATATAGTATTCAGAAATCATTATTATTTCAGGATAGCATTATAAATTTAATGAAAGAAAAGATTAGAGAGAAGCGTCTATTATTTGGAAGTCTAATACCTGTATGTATAATAGCACCCACTTTTAAATTGGAAGAAGTGGATCCTGAACTCTCCATGGATGGTACCTATGTAATTTTGCTTTAAAAATAACAGTTATATAGAAATAGTTTTCAACTGAAGGTTTTGTTTTTATCCAATTGGAACGAAAATTCATAGATTTAATAGATACTTAAACCTTTAAGTAGAATAATTAAAAAGCTTTGCGCTAGTTTGTAAAACATATCTTTACATTTTTATATGTACAACATCGATATTAGTAAGCTCGCAGTTTAAAACTTATATATTTTGTTTTCTAGTTATGATAATAAAAATGTTTGACTCCTTGACATCGTACGAACAACTTTTACTGAAATGTAGTTCCGTACTGGGAGAATACTTTCCTAGAGAAATGTTGTTGTATATAATGGCTTCTTCTACACCGCGATCTACTGCATTAGGTTTGTGATATTAGAAAATAGCTGCACCTTATTAATTTATAACTTGCAGCTGTCCAAAAGCTATTTGAACTTCGAGTACTGGGTTGTGCCCACGGAGATTTTACTCAAGGCGACACTTGTATGATGTTTTTGCAACGTCTAGGCAATCCTAACCAAGACTTTAGTACTAAATGTGATTGCAAAGGTTTGAAAATTCATGGTACGTATGAAATTAGTATTAGTTTCTTGAAATCACGAAATAACACGTGAACTTTACAACTGATTAAAAAGCTAATTCTCAGCGGACGGAATGAAAATTATCATCTTTCTATATTTTTGGGGTTATGTTGTGTCAGCTGCAATTAAATGATAACTAGCTTTTGAGCTCACCACACAGCTATATTTTAATTAATAGCTATTTATGCAACAAGTGCTAAAAGTCGACGTTTATGCACGAGACATGAAAATTATGAAACGAAGCCGAAGGTGAGTTTCATAACATGTCTCGTGCATAAACGAGTTTTAGCACGAGTTGCATACAATATTTTATCTACGATCTTAATTTTACCGTTATTAATCCATAAATATCGATTTAACAAATGTTTGCATCTACGACACTTCTAATTTATGTCATAATAAATAGTAGGCCATGTGCGGGTGAATGTTTGCGAAGCCAGTGCTGTCAAGGTCAGTTCTTCTTCTTCTAAAGGTGCCTATCTTCTATTGATGTTGGCGATCACATTGGCCCATCTGACTTTATTTACAGCGGCTCTAAATAACTCACTCGATGTTAGACCTGTCCATTTCCTCAAGTTAGCCAGCCAGGAGATGCGTCTTCGTCCAGGGCCTCTTTTGCCGTTAATTTTGCCCTGTAGGATTAGCTGTTGTAATCTATACTTCGGGTTACGCAAGATATGTCCGAAATACTTGATTTTTCTGTTTTTTATTGCGGTGAGAATTTCCTTTTCTTTCTGAAGTCGTTCGAGAATCGTGGCATTAGAAATGTGGTATACATATGAAATTCTTAACATCCTCCGATAACACCACATTTCAAATGCTTCCAGGCGTTTGCAAGCAGCATCTGTAAGGCTCCAGCTCTCTGATCCGTAGAGGAGTACGGAGAAGATGTAGGTCTTCAAAACTCTGATCCGAATGTTGATGTTTAGTGTTAGATTACATAGAACTTTCTTTAATCGGTTAAAGGCACCTCTTGCCTTTTCAATACGAGCTCTTATTTCGCAAGTGTGATCCCAGTTATTACTTATGATACATCCTAGGTAGCGAAGCTTCTCTACTTTATCTAGTATCGTATTGTTCACTGTAAAATTGCCAGTTGTATTGGGATTTTTGCTAATTATCATAATTTTTGTTTTTTTAGAGTTTAACTTAATTCCATACTCATCACAGGCTGCCATTACATTATTTATCGATCTCTGGAGGCCCTCAGCATTGTCTGCCAATAGTACGGTATCATCAGCATACCTAAGGTCAGTTACGAAATGTAATTATTAATACTCCACATCTGAGTGTATTCATTACATAACGCTTTAATTATTTCAAAAACACTTTACCTGTAACGCAAGAAGCAACTAGAATAACTTTACAACTTCACTTCCAGTTCGAAATTGTAGTTTTATAACCTCACTTCACTTTTAGCACTAGAGCTAAAAGTAACCAGCTGATTTCTTTAATTACGGTAAACTATAAAACGTCACTTTTAGTGAAACAAGCTAGCGCTAAAAGGCCTAATTTTAGTAGATCGTAGATAAAATAGTTTTAGCACTTTTAAGATAAAAACGTTACAAAACACAATTTGTCAACGTTTTTAATATAGTGTTCAAAATTATGTACTAAATATGTAAAAATATCTTAATGTTGCTAAGAAAACTCAAACAGAAAAAGAGTACGAGTTACATTTATTCGCAAAGAAAAAAGCAGTCTGTGAGATTCGAACTTGAGGAATCTAATTGCTAGTCAGACGCTTTTACCGCTCGTCTACGAATGCCCACCAATCGTGCTTGCTTGTCGATGCATTATAAAGTGTGCTAGATCGGTGCCGATAGAAAGGTGACGCAGAGACGCAGACACAGCATATGTTTATATATAGGAATGAAACGTCATTTTTAGGATCAGAAATCTTTTATTGAGCAAGTGTAACGGAAACGAATAGGCTCGATCAACAAATGTTGAAAATGTTTGCCTTATGGCTCCAAACATTTTTGGCGTTTTTGACTCAAAAAAATCCTAAAAGTTTTGGATTTTCATATATTCACAAGTAATTAGACGAGAGTCTTTATCCGGAGATAATTGCCTTTCCAATAAAAATTGAGTTGCCAGGAAACTTAACGGAAATGACGAAAACGCTTCAAAATACATGATATTAATGGTAAGAGTTGAATTATTATATATAATGCAACTAGTGGGTTCTTGATTATCAAATAATCATTTCTGTTTACACGAGATATATTGTTTGGTACATTGCCTAAAACAATATATGGAGTGGAAAAAGAAATTATTTGGTAATCAAGAAGTCACGAGTTGCATTCGGCTAGATTGTATAGCGAATCAATAAAAAACCTTTTTTTCTATAGCACATGTTAAAGTGTGCTTTTATCAACTGAAAACAAAAGGTCAAGTTTTACTTTAACAGCAAGGGTAGATAAAGTAGCACTTTAACATCAAGGATAGATAAAGTAATTTAATTTTCTAACTTTTGTTTAAATTAAATATGACAGCTTCGTATTATCGTAGCAACCCAATCTAGCTACTGACATTTTGAAATGTGATTAACTGTCATTATTTTCTTTTGAAATTGTTAAAGTTCTTGCTATAGAAAAAAATATTGTATTATACACGACGATAAAGTTAAATTTTATCCACGAGTGAATCGTTTAACGTCGAGACGCAGTCGAGACGTTAATGATTCACTTGTATAATAAATTACTATTTTCTATAGCACATGTTAAAGTGTGCTTTTATCAACTCAAAACAAAAGGTCAAGTTTTACTTTAACAGCAAGGGTAGATAAAGTAGCACTTTAACATCAAGGATAGATAAAGTAATTTAATTTTCTAACTTTTGTTTAAATTAAATATGACAGCTTCGTATTATCGTAGCAACCCAATCTAGCTAATGACATTTTGAAATGTGATTGACTGTCATTATTTTCTTTTGAAATTGTTAAAGTTCTTGCTATAGAAAAAAATATTGTATTATACACGACGATAAAGTTATTTCTATCCACTCTTGAATCATTAACGTCTCGACTTCGTCTCGACGTTAAACGATTCACTCTTGGATAAAATTTAACTTTATCGTCTTGTATAATAAATTACTATTATTTGAAATCGGTAGTGAAGTACGCCGAAATCGTCATTAAAATACGAGAAATCGGCAGTGAAGTAATCCATTGTTTTAGGACTTTTTTGTAGGTGGCGAGGTGACAGATAAACGTCAATCGACTGAACATAACCTACAAAAGTTGGTTAAAATGTTGTAATATCACGATTTCTCGATTTCAAATAAAACGTAGTGTACACCTCGGCACTGAAGTTCCTTTTTATCCCTCATGTGGTTTATTTGCCTTGGCCCTACGGGCCTCGGCAACTAAATCCACATTCGTGATAAAAAGTTATACTTACTTCAGTGCCTTGGTATACAAACTACTATTGAACAGTTTATTTATAAATATTAAAAGTACAGTTATTAATGTGGTTGTTATGACAATTGTACTGTTAGCAGATAACGCGATGTTTGTGAAGCCATTTGACTATCACTTATTAGTCAGGAAGGAATATGATTACCACAGTTGCTATGTACTATGCCTATCTGGGACAACTCTTGGTAGAGATTTTTGCAATATTTGATTAGCTTAAATGAGTCTTTAAGCTGTTACATTTACTATAACAATTTTATTTCATAGCAACGTCCAAACACGTTGACGCTTAAGATACGTAGCAACTATACATATTCAGGTAGTCACAGTGACAACAGACCATATTAACTGTCCCAGTTTCTTTGTCTTGCATAGTACAGACATTATCAAAAGCTAGTACAAGCGTAACTATGCCCTGTGCCGTTTTTCATTGGTTGATGTTAGAGGGAGTGGTATAATCATCAATAAATAATTACAAACGGAAATACATTTATTACTTATTGTGCAGTTTCTGAAAGCGTGCAAATGCAAAAAGCATGTCACTAGAAGATATATTATGTGTTACCTATTTTACTTTTAAAAAAGAAAATACACAGTGAAAGTCAAAGTTATTTCAACACTCAGCAAAAATGACAATCTTTACGTCATACGAGGTGGAGCAAATATGAAACGGAACTGATACCACTGCGGACGCTAGAAGAATCTGTACCTATGTGTAAATTGCACTCCCGCCTACACATAGCTAAAGCGACATCCACTCAGAGCTTGTATGGTAGGCTGCGCATGCGCCTAAACAAGTTAGTGTAGCTGTCACGTGTGATACAAGGCAAACACGGAGCAGAGAGCAAACACCAAGTTTTGCTCCACCTCTCGCGACTTTATTGCAATGGCCGACAGTGGCCCAAGTCCTGGATCCAATTGTTACTGGTGACGAGCCGTGGTGCTTTTAGTATGATCCAGAAAGCAAGAAACAAAGCATGGAATGACAATCGAAGACGTTTCTCTGACCTCTCTCTCTTTCTCTCTTTCTTTCTCTATCTCTCTTTCTCTCCCTCTCTCTCTCTTTCTTACTCTTTCTCGCTCTCTCTTCTTTTCGTCTTCTTCTTTTATTCAACGAAATTTCGTCTCCAAAAATCGAAAGTGAAGACCATACTTATCACGTGATCACTATCTTCGACAAGCAAGGTATCACTCAAATAATTTATTGCACAGGGTGTCACCAGCGTACATATATAAAAAAAAGTAAAGACACTCACTATCGGTTCCTTTGATGACAAAATTCCGATTTGGATGACCTTGAACGGCTCTTGGGAGGTACTTTCCTATAGTACTAACAGATGGCGCTACTACTTTCTCACATTATGATTGTTAGCAGAAACAGTAGACTGGCTCTGATTGGTAGAACTTTGTGCTGCCATTTGATAGTCAAGCTTAGAAATACCCCCCAAGGCACTGTCCCACGCACTCTAGACAAGTTTCAACATTTGGCATGACTGTCTGTACTTGTTTGATTTATGTACGCTGGTGCCACCGTCACTAACCTGTACCACAGAGATGTAATGACAGTCTTTAATGAAGTCGTATTTGGCAACCTTGTTAGAACAACTACCTGAAGCTCGTGCTTTCCGCATTTTTGAGCCCAAACATTAGCATTTTTCCGATTTTCACTTAGGGCCAAACTCTTAGTTTAGTGTTAAAGGCTCATAACTTTACTCTGCACGATATTTATTTCCGCGTATTTTATATGCTAACGCATTGCAGTTCTTTATATTCGTCAAAATTCAATTCTAAAGGGGGCTTTGTTCCTGCACGCTATGTTGCAGTTTAGCTTATCGGATTCTCAAAATTTTTGTTGTTCAGACAGGCCTAAAACTTTTCCGCAGCTTCAGGCAGAACCGCTTAGTCAGGATTTCGTCAGCGCAACCTCCTTCCCATGGTTTCGTATAAGATAAAGAGAGGACGTAGTTAAGTCACTCCTGCGTGGTTTCATTATGCGCCCGCATTTTACGCAAAAGGATCACTCAACGTCCAGGCCTGAAGCCGTTAAGAGGTTTGGCGTTGAGTCCGCGGACGCCGGCTTCAATTAGCCGAGCGCCGCGTAATATCGAAATTGTTGCAAGTTGTGAAACTACCTCGTCGCCGTCAATTCGAGCTCAGTGTATACTGTATAGTGGTTATAGGTTAACGTTTAGCCGAGTCTTCTGTACCGTCGCAGCTAAGCAACTTCGTTAACACTTATAGTGAATTATATTTGGAATTCTCAAACGTGCGCTAAACCTACCAGTAGAACGAAGGACCGATACCGTACCGCCCTCTGCTTGTTTGCCCGGGGTTCGTTCAGGTCAACCCTCATCTTGGGGATGTTATACCGCTCGCATTCGCTCGATTATGGCCTCTTTCATGTGGTATCCAACAGTTTTCTGTCGTTTCCGTTCTGTTCGTGGCATTGGCTTGAGATGCGGCTGGCAGTTGGAACTGAACCAATACGTACCGTCTCGATTTCCTCAAATCAAGGTATTTGTCGATTTAATAGTGTTTGTACAGCCCATACATTTACAGTGAAGTGTTCTGTCAAGATATGCTTTTGTTGCTTAAAGTGTAAGATGTCAAACAGACACTACCGTTTTAAAGTGAATTCTTAGCCTTATCGTCAAATTTTATGGTTGATATGTTGTTTTTCAGTGTAAAGTCAAGTAACTATTGCCGTTGCGTCACTATTTGAGTGACTGTGGATAAATGTTGTTTATGTAACGTAGTTCTTTTGTACCAAATTGAGTGATAATACTGTTTTGAACGTAGCTTTGTCAATTGTTATTGTTTTTGTCACTTGTGTGTAGTTTAAACGTCACTATTTAACCTAGCTAACCCCTTTTGCCGATTACTTTTAATTGTAACTAGTAAACATTTTCATGTTCATTGTTATTTCCATATTTTATTTATCTCAATAGAGTTTGTTGTTACTTATCTATTGTTTTTCATTGGTGTTTGCGTATCTTTTGTGTTTTATTTTTAATGTACTATTGCGGAAAAAATATTTCGCACGATGCTTAATCTAGTTACTTGGTTTTATCCACATTGGCTTAGTGTGTATCTGACTATCTGACTACTTGACATTGTTCACATTTTGGGGTTATCATCGTATTACTAGCTTTTTCAGGTTATGTTAAGAAATGGTGCTTCTTCCGCAATCAACTTCATCCGCCACACGTTGCAGTGACCATCCTTCTTCTAGTTTTGAGATAACAAAGCCTTCTTCGGCCTCGCTTAGAACGTGATTCGGCATGTTAAGTTTTGATGGCAGAATGTCAGTTGTACAACTGACAATTTAGTGACTTTAGTACACTTGATAAAACCATACATACACAAGGCAAACAAACCGTACGAAATATGTTTTCCGCAACAGTACAGAAATCCAAATGATGTAAGTGAATGTAATGAAAGGTAGATTCAATTCAGCTGTGCAATCGTTACCTCAAGCGGTGCCAAGGTAGAAGTAGAAAGGTGAATCACCCGCTTCCACATTCAGAGTGCACTCACCTTTGTTGTTGATGTTGTTTTTCCCGATCTATTCCGAATGTGGTGCGTACTATCAATTTGAATATCATTACTTCTTTTACCGCAGTACAACCCTAACTCAAAGGTCGTAAAGAACCTGCTCTTTAGTTTTACACTATAATGCCCCTGCGCATATTGCGTTAATTGTGAAGTCGGTTTTGGCGAAAAAAGTTTCGCAATCTTGAAACATCTCCTCTATTCGCCGAATTTGTTTCCAGCGGACTTCATGCTGGTTCCTTAGCTCAAATTTACGCTAAGGGGAAGGTGCTTTGACGACACAGAAAACGTTCAACGAAATGTTAAAAATTAATATTTTAAAAATCTTTGCCAAGATACCAGTTGCATGCGGAGAGAAATGAATCCCAAGGACTTGTTAACACTATAAAGAAGATAACAAGTTCAGTTCATTCACCTATAATAGTGGGTGTCCAAATTTGAGGTTGGATTTTAATTCGTTAATAAAACGCATAAATATTTTGAAAATATACGATATTTTAATGAGAACTTAAAGCATATATCAGATAAATGCCCTCCTAGGCTCGTCTGACATGAAGCCATTCTATTTTTTTTTCAAATCTTTAACGACATTTAAACATAAACGAGGGTCTATCTCACCAATTACACGTGTAATTTCTAGTCCAGTCAAATGGTGCTCAAAAAGGGCGAATAGGGAAAAGTTTTGGTGGAGTTTTGATGTTTAGTTCCTATATGTTTTTTGGGTCGTTGTACACGAATATCAGGTTTGCCAACAAGAATTTTAACCGGAAACAACCGGAACCAAATATCAAAACTCCACCAAAACTTTCCTCTATTCGCCCTTTTTGAGCACCATTTGACTGGACTATAACTTAGCGGGGCTCTCACGATTGGTGGGAGAAAAAACCTCAAGTATATAAAATGTAGGAAATGTTATCTTCTTTCATTTCATATAGGTTCAACATTTACTGAAAATGGATAGCTTTCGGGTAATTTTAGAAAAACCAGAACCATTTGACTGGACTATTCGCCCTTTAGGTCTGTAATTGTCTGTAGACTATTGGCATATACTTTGCTTTTCACATAACTCCAGAGGAAAAATCCAAAGGCGTCAAATCGCAAGATCTTGACGGTCAATTGATGTCAACATATCGAGAGATAAGTCTACCTCTGAACTACTTTGATTGCAGTAAAGTTATTGTTTCGCGCGCTGTGTGACATGTGGCACCATCTTGTTGAAACCACATGTCACGCAAGTCCAAAGCACGAACTTTTCTTGCAGTTTCCGCAAAACTTTCCCCATATCTGTAATGGGTTTTTACGATAAATATGCGTTGCTGAACCGTAAACCGCTCCATAACTATATGGCAATGTGTCAAAATGACAACTATAAAATATTAGGGCTGCATGTTTGACAGAAAGCAAACGCCGCGAAATTCGAAATCCAACCTCAAATTATACCCGTGCTATTAATATTAGTGAACGATATCTAGAAAGGTGTAAACGCGCGGCGTCAGTGCTGTTCTAAACAAAGATGTCGGTGTTAATGTTATCTCCGCTGAAACTATCAAAATGTTAACGAAAATGAGAACTATTCTATTATACAGGGTGATTCATAATAAGTGTAATACACTTCGAAGTTTGGTGGCGCAGGTCATTCTATGTGAAAATGTTATATGAACCTAGATTTTATTTCACTTAGTTACAGAACTATAACAGATCAAAGTTTTAAAAGTGTAGTAGTAAATCCACACATCTAGTTACCATTAAAAAAGCATAATAATAATAATAGTAATAATAATAATGTATTTTATTATCCGTTATTACAAAGCGAACAAAAAATACATATAACTAGTGAATCACCCGAGCTACGCTTCGGTTCGCTAATTTATGGGAGATTTATTAATAGAAATTAAAGAAAGGATGCATCCTCCAGGGATCGAACATGGGCCGCCCGCGTTGAAGGCGAGCATTCTACCACTGAACCAACTATGCTTCGTTGAAAAAGGTGCTGTTATAATGGTATACGTATGAACATTAAAGGTTTGCTTCGCTAATTACACGATTTAATTAAAACTTTACTTTTTCGTACTTTTTTTAAATAAAAACCGACCTACGATCTAAGTCTAAAAATTAGCAACATTTCAAGCTATCATGCAATTTAATTGGTGCAGTATCTTCGAAGGAGATAGCGAACAAACATACATACAAAGAAAGACACCACAGATTTGATGGTATAAGATAAGTAAAAGTTCAGCAGTTACAAACTATCAACTGCTCTAACTTAACCCGTAATAAAATTAAATATAGATTCGGTTATTGCACTCAGTCTTACAAAAAAAAATAAGACTTACAACAATTAATAACTATTTTAATTAAAACAATATGCTATGTTGAAAATAGTAATGTGTCATTTTTCAAATGCAGGCATTTAAAGTGCCAGACCACCCAACAACGATTTAAATAATGTTTGTTGTAAATGAGAAGGCAAAATGTTATATAGTCCATTTTCTAAACTCTAAAAATTCGCCAAAGTTCTAACTTCCTTGACTCAACACCGATTTTGAAAATTTTTTGTTTATTATTTAGGTAAAAGTTTATAGAAAAGTTCCCCATAGGTGAGAAAGTGTGCTTTTTATTTTTTCAATTGTTATTAACAAGTAAGTGTTTGATCATATACTCTTAATTAAA
This sequence comes from Agriotes lineatus, assembly GCA_940337035.1. Classification (NCBI taxonomy): domain Eukaryota; kingdom Metazoa; phylum Arthropoda; class Insecta; order Coleoptera; family Elateridae; genus Agriotes; species Agriotes lineatus. Next base: position 11,200 of record CALNHX010007693.1, on the reverse strand, counting down.
AAATGTATAACTATTCTATTAATTAAACAATTGCCTGACATTTGATCACATACAGTTTTTGGAGTCGCAGATTACGAATCTGGCCTCAAAATGGGTCTAAAAACAAAATGGCGTTGAAGATCTAATTTTCTATTTTTTTAAAAAATTTTATTAGATGTCTGGGAGGTTTTGGGGTCGCTGATTATGAATTTGACATTAAAACTCAACTAAAATAAAAAATGGCGCATCCAAAATGACGGAAAAGGGTCAATTTTTTTTTAAATTTCTGATTCCTGTACCTTTTTTGTGTCGCTCATCCCAAATTTTATGTTAAAATTTATCAAAAATGGAAAACGGTGTTTGAAAAATGGTGGAAACAAATGATAGAAGAGTTAAATGAGTATTAAAGATATTATATTTTTTTGTATTCGCTCCCCAAACTGGTTACTTTGGGAACTGTCTAGGATCCTCAAAATGGCCATTTAGAGGCCTTGTACTTAAAGTCGTCATGGCAACATTTTAGCGGACTCAAACATTAGTTGCCATGACGACTTTAAGTACAAGGCCTCTAAATGGCCATTTTGAGGATCCTAGACAGTTTCCAAAGTAACCAGTTTGGGGAGCGAAAAATACATTTTCGCGCGTCCTCCTAATATAATGCCGCGTTAATGGTAATTGAAACTTCATATTATAATGTTTGGAGAGCTAATACAAAAAAACGTTGTATGCAACACGTCGTCAAATGGCTTTAGAGGACTCATCTTCATATTACGGACTCGGCTGCGCTTCGCTCCGCCTCGTCCGGAAACATTACGACTCGTCCCCTAAAGCCTTGCTTTGAGGACTAGTTACATAAAGTACTATTAATTGATTTATTAAAATTAACCCAAGATACATTTAAAAACAAGAAAAAATTATTTAGCTTTAGTTTCTTCTTTCTCTACTTCTTCCATTGACACTGCCGGTCGTGAATTAAGGCAACCATTTTCGCCACATTCACCGCAAGCCACCAAGCCTAAATGCCACTTTTCCTACACCCACAAGCTGGCCCGTAACTAGTTTTGTAGTTCCAAAAAAAAAAAAAGTTTTTAAGATGTTTTGTGGAGCTGGTTCTTGTGTCATTAGGATTGGAAAACAGTTTCCTGTATCATATTTCCAACCCCAATCTTGCGTTGAAATATCTTGGTTTCCCAGCCACAACTGTGTTTGCAAATACACGCGCTTTAAATGTTGTTCTGCTGAACCCATCGTAGGGCACAATGATGCTAAATTAACGCTACTTTTTTTAGTAGACGCCTTAATAAAAGACAAACATAAAATTGAAAATGTTTTTATTTTAAAAATATATGTATTGTATTGTCTGTAACCTCATTTACCTTGCGGTATATGAATAATAAAAAACGTTTAATCAATTATACATTCCTGTAAGAGTTTAAGCAGTTACTTTTCATTGCACTATACATTGGAAGCATACATTTTATACCAGCATTTTTTCATATAAATTTTTGCAGTCTCTTGTAAATCACTGCTATTTTCAAATATTTTGGCAAATTTATTCTTTCCTGAACATAACATTCATTTCCTAGCACTTATCTATGTGGATCTTTATTAAGGTGCCGGTCCTCTTCGTCTTCCTCATCCTTATATATCTTCAATATATTAAACTATATTCGAAAGCCATGATCTGCACCTTGACACCAAAAATCACATGTTAAGATGCTACATTTTTCCCATCTTGCTCTATGGGGTCGAGTCCAGGACACTTAACGAAACAATCACACAAAAAATCGAAGCCTTTGAAATGTGGTTATATCGGAGAATATTGTGGATATTATGGAAAGACCGTGTAATAAATATTAAAGTTCTGGAGAGAAGGAAAAAAAGTAAAGAGATCATGGATAACATCAAGATACGCAAACTCCAATACCTCGGACATATAATGAGGAATGAGAATAAGTACGCCCTACTACAATCTATTATACAAGGCAAGATATATGGCAAACGTGGACCAGGACGCAGAAGAATATCTTGGCTGCAAAACCTAAGGGCGTGGTATGGGAAATCATCTAATGAGTTATCTGAAATTGCAACCAATAAAGTGAAGATAGCCGTGTTGATCGCAAACATACGAAATCGGATAAGCATCTGAACAACAAGAAGATTTTTTATTCTGTTAAAACATGCTGAAGTTTTGTCACATCCAGTTAAAGCATGTACAGAAAGAACATGCTCACTACAATTGGGATGCGCAAATTTCAGGCTTTTAAAAGAAGATCTTTTTATTTTCTTTATTTTTGGCAGGTTTTAAAAAATATATATCTTTATCACGAGAAACTAAAGCTGTTAATATAAGTAATACGTCTATATTCTGTGATACTACGACTATGTTTTCATTTGATGCATTGAGAGCTGTTGTAACTATTAACCGATCAGCATCACTTTCAGCTTGAGAGCAGGGATATTATTTGCAGCTCAAGTTTCTTTTAAAAAATCAATAAAACGACATGAAAGACATTTTCCAGAAATTTTTCTTGATACAACTTTAAAAACCTGTCTCTTTCAGCAGATTTTGTTTCTAATAATCGACAAAAACAATTGCTTTTTTCCATAATTACGTACAATAAAATTAATATATATATATAAAAGTCCACCATACTCTTGAACAAGTTGCCATTTGTTTTTATGTAATAACATTCCTTCGTTGGTCACACACAGAAAAATCTTTTAATTCAGTAATATCTATTCAGGATCTGGTCCATTCTCACAATGAGGTGATTCAGTAAATTAATGTAAACACTGTCTTCCTCATAAAAATTAACATATATTGTACATACGCTTATATATTAAACCATCTTCAGGCTAATGTCCAAAGTTATGACTGTCCACTTTTGACATTAGTCTGAAGATGGTTTAATATATAAGCCGAAACATGTAGCATATGTACAATATATGTTAATTTTTATGAGGAAGACAGTGTTTACTTTACATTAATTTTCAGTAATATCTTTTGGAAATTGTACAAAGAGGTCGTAGAAAACGCATTTTTAGGCGTTGGAATTTATATTAATTTGTATGTTATATTTAAATGTATTTAATCTTTTTAAATTTGAGTTAATTTAACAATTTAGAATATTATTTGTATATAATGTTTATTAAATAATAATAATAATCGTTCAGAATAAAAACAACCTTTTAATGCTATATTTATAATTACTGTGTCCAAAACCCCTAAGTATGAGGCAACGCGCGGAATTCAAAAATGAAGCTGCTTTGCCGCTTTAAAGACGTTATTTTTCATTTTTGATAAATTTTTAACATAAAATTTGAGATCAGCGACCCAAAAAAACCCTATACATAAAGAAATAAAGTCCGAATAAAAAAATTTACGCTTTTTTCGCCATCTTGCATCCGCCATTTTTTTATTTTAGTTGAGTTTTAATGTCAAATTCGTAATCAGTGACCCCAAAAACCCCTAGACATCTAATAAAAACTTAAAAAAAAAGAACATAAAAAATTAGACCTTCGACGCCATTTTTGTTTTTAGACCAATTTTGAGGCCAGATTCGTAATCTGTGAACCCAAAAACTTTATGTTATCAAATGTCAGGCAATGGTTTAAATAAATAAAGAAGTTATACATTTTTTTAATTAAGAATATATTTAAAAAAACACTTATTTGTTAATAACAATTGAAAAAATGAAAAGCACATCTTCTCACCTATGGGGAACCTTTCTATAAACTTTTTGAGAAATAATAAAAAAAAAATTTCAAAATCGGTTTTGAGTCAACTAAGTTAGAACTTTTTTCCTTTAGTAAATGGACTAATAGATCTTTATCTTCATCGGTGTTATTATAGACTCTTAACCAAATTAATTTTAATATCGTTAAGAGATTCATTATCGCACTGCGTACGATAATATCCATTACATGGATAGATATTACCGCACTCAGTGCCGTAATGGATAGATATTACCGAACTCATTTTATACCGTGTGTCCACAGGAGTACGCACCATAGAGATAAGATAATGCTAATAGAATATAAATACCAACCAGTGCTATGACCACCTTCCCTTTTCTTGTACCATTTATAACAATATTGTTTCATACAGTGGCGAGTCAGAAGCCAGAAAACAACGTTTTAGCGTGCCGGCGATCACAGCATTAGCCGATCTTTCTATTCTATTTGGTTATCCCTATGGTGCGTCCTTCTGTGGACACACGGTATAATAAAAATACATTGAACCAAAATTTATTGATGAAGATAAAATATTGAACAATATACGTTTGCCTATGGCATTTAAGGAGACTCGTTTGATCGCAGCAAAACTCGGCTCACCGCCTCGTTTTGGCAATCAAACTCGTTTCGTTAAGATGCTCATCATCAAACTTGTATCGTTAATATCTATTACAACGCAGTATGAGTAAGATCACTCATAAAATGCGGTAGAGTGAAGAGGTGGCGTGAGTAGACCCTTGAACCGCAGATTTAGATTATGTATATCAGATCTGGATCTTGTTAGACCAGTATGGGGGACTTTTATAAATTATAATGGTATGATAAAGACAAGCAGTATTTAGTAGTCGTCGATTACTCATGTTTAGCCAGCTCAGATCTCTAAGCCTGTGACAAAACTTTTTCGTACTTACGAATTCCGCATATCAAACGGACACAGGAATTTTGAAGACACTGTATTCTTTGTTTATCCCTAAAATCTATGTTGGAACCATACACAGCGTCACAATAGTTCACCTGAGATAACACAAGTGAAGTGCACAATAGAGCTTTGGTTTTTGAATCAAACATATGTCGATTATAAAATATTATTTACGTGAATGTTTAGTCTTTAACATCTATTTCCAAGTAATAATGCTATTAATAACGGGTGTCCAAAAAAACGGGTCACGGATGCTTCGAAAAATTTTACTATCGCATGCCTTGCATATGTTTCATTTAGCTGAGCAACGAACCAAGGTTAAAACGTCAGAGAATCTCTAAATAATTGAATTATGACACGACTTAATCAGAAATTAGAGGTTAACTTGACAGATTCAAATGCTACAAGCTGCTCACTACGACACGTAAACAAAATGTTAGTCAAAGTACTCTTAGCCAGTTTTTTAGACACCTTTTATCTATGTGAAATTAAAATAAGACAGAACGCCCGGGTATTGTTATTGATAATTTCTTACTCAAATCTAAAAATAAACATATTAGTTTACTTATAGTCCAGGCGTCAGGGATTTTGACATGTCAAAAAAACGAAAGTTGATGAAATTTTGCACATAAGTAGTTTTTTTTTGTACTTTAAGAAAAAAAATGTTCTGTACTCGAGCGACTATGGAAAAAGGTGGAAAATGCACGGAGAAAATCGGAAAATTGGGAATTTCGCGAATATCTTGGAATAGAGTGAAAATTTCTATATAGTATGTAGAACCAAAATTATAGAGCGCAATATTTTCTGTAAAAAAGGTCATTCCAGGTTTTTTCGAAAAACACTTCATGTTCGAGATATCTGCATGGATATTTACACTTCATTTAATCAAGTCACTGAAATGGGCTAAAGATTAAGTAAGCCAAACAAGACCAAAACTACGCATAGCAGTTGTGTTCAAACTATCTTGAGCCAAATTGAACCAAGTTTTTCATATGCCCTTTTTAGGCTTTCGCCGTTTTCGCGGCACTTGTGTTTCCAGCCGACAAAAATCTATCAAAGATATTATTTTTGGAAATGACATATAGATGAATTTGTTCCCAAGAACCTGTACTTTCAGAATATGTGCCTAAAAACCTTATTCGTTAATGTTTTTATACTCAATTTTCTATATTTTTGTAAAAATTCGGAAAAGGCATAAAAAAATCTTTTAATCAGTTACATGAGTTGAAAATCTGCTCTTTCCCCCTGTGGTATTTATTTTATACCTAAATGTCTCAGGTCATTTTTTTCGACATTTTCAATAACGGGCACATTTTATTCTTACATGCCGTAACAGGTTGTGATACTACATCCAGTCTCTTTGGCCGAGGGATGAAATCTGTTTTCACATCCATTGAACTGAAATTGAGAAAAGAAAAAAACGCCTCTCCTCAGCAGGTGTTTCTAACTATGACAAATCATAATTCTACGCCAGAAAATATTTTATCTGCTGGAATCGAGTGTCTTCTGGCTATATGTATATGTATAATGCTCCGAAAAATGTGAATAGTTTTAATCAACTAAGGTACATTAATTTTGGTAAGGGTACCAGAAAAAATAAGCCGGTTAAATTAGCAAATTTTATCCCCGACCTGCTGCGACTTAGCACATTTACTGGAGCTATTACCAGACACAGCAGTGGCTTTCCAAATATTTAGATCCCGAGAAGTGGGGTTGGAAGAAGAAAGGGCATTTGATTAAAATACCAATGACCATACATCCAGCACCTAAGGAACTACTGGAATTGGAAAAGACCTTAACATCGTTATTTTTCCGAAATGTCATAGAGCAGTACGCAGAAAACCCCTAATTTTGCAATAATGTGTTTTTAACAATTTCTGGGACCATTTTACGAGCTTGGGACCATCGGCAAGCGCTTTTTCGGGTCAAAAAACATAAAGATACATGGTCAAATTACATGCACACAGGCAGTGCACACGGGAGGACCCTGAGCGACAAGACTATTACCAAAAATTTTTTTTTCAAAGCTAAATATATCGAAAATGAAGCGTTTTTCGAAAAACTTAAAAAGACCTTTGTAACAGCTCTATAATTTTGGTTATACATACTTTGTATACTCCATTCACTATAGTCCCGGATTGTCAGTGTCAAAATCCAATTAAAAACAATCCTTTATATCATGGTTAATACTTTTAAGTCAAGCTGTGGGTAACTAGAATAAATTAATTAAGTTACTAATGTCAAAACTATTAGTCCGGTCAAAATAGACATTCAAGGTTACAATAATTCGAAAGAAGCTGAATATTGGTATACGTGTTGAGAACACGATCTTAAACAAATTGTGAAAAGTCCCCATCGATACCACGTGTGCAAAAAAAGTTATTCAAGGTCAAAGTTTGCGAAAATGGGTTTTTTGCATTTTCCAGCCAAACGGTCAGTTTTGTCATAAAAATATGTCGGACAAAAATTGTAGATCATGCAATTATCTATAAAACTTGTTCTTGCACTTTTTTCCTAAGAATTACCATTTCTGAGATATAGCGATTCTAATAGTTGAAAGAGTCGTGTTCTCCATAATATGCACACGTTTCCACGCCACCTGTGAGGTAGTGTACTTGGCTCGTTTTTTTTTAACGTGGTTTCCCAGGTTGGCCTATTCCATGATGTAATTATGTAATGGAACTTCAAGTGTTGTTTTCTCATTCTCCTTCTCATTCTTCTTCTTCTTCTCATTCTCCTTCTTCTTCTTTTTCTTCTGCTTCTTCTTCTTCCTGCTGGGTGCAAGTGAATTGTTGTAACAGCGAAGCATCAATTGTCTCGTCGCTGATGTCGTAAGGATCCTCTTCTGTTGGAGATTCAACTGGTGCATGCTGGTGAACAAAACAATCCCACTTTTTTGCAGCCGCATTTAGAAGTAAGCCCCTTTTTGCAGTTGCAAAAAATAGCATTGAGGAGCTTTTCTGGTGCAGGTGGAAGTAAATTCTGGATTGGTTCCAACGTATCGTTAGTTAACTTCCAACCCGAGTCTCCTGGGTTCAGTTGATTACCAAACCACACATGAACTTGATAATATACTCGATAAAGATGTTGATGAGCAGAAGCAGAGGTTGGGAGAAGACAAGCTAATTGTACTCGTTTCTTGTTCCGCAATTTAACTAATCAGAACGTCTGACAGTGAAAAATCCTTCTGTAAACCTTTGGTAAACACTAGGATTCATAAAGTTCTCTAATTGTAACATATCTTGTAGATATAAGTGCGCAGACTTAGCATAAGAAAAATGTTCTGATGCGTGGAAATAAGGAAGCATTTCTTTAACGCTGTTCAAATGAGCTTTCCAATCTCCCATACATTCAGCTCTAATAAACTTTTTTGCTATCGACACCATATGAAAATATTGTATCCATAGTTTTGCGGTGGGTCCTCGTTCTTCATATTCTCTTAGTCTTTGATTAAACTGATAAAGTAATGCTTCAGATGTTTCAATATTATTATATGAAATAGTGTTATTTATTACGTTTTCAACAGTAATGATAAAATTTGCATCCATGACGTCTTCAATAGCAAGTTCTTTGATATTATTGTTGCTAAAGTAAGCTGAAGTAATGTATGAGCTCGAACAGCTCTCGCGTAAGCATGACCATTGAGCATTTTTTCTAATGACTAAGGTGCATAAATCAAAGAGAGTACTTCTTTCATGCCGCTTTCTTGCATAATGCAACCAATTGCTCCAAAAAACGACATCAGTAGATGAAATCCTGCGAGCCTGATTATGATCTTCGATAATTCAGACCCTTCACGTGCAGCTGACACGATTTCTCGAGCATTTGCATACAGAGGCTGATCAAAAGTAATAATGCATACATCGTGACCATAACGTTTTGCATTATCTAAAGCACAAAGTAAAGTAGTGTCTAATAGTATTGTAGTTACTGGCAGGTTGATGAATAAATGATAAAAATGAAATTTTTCATCTTGAAAAATTCATAAGATTATTTGTCAAACGTTCAATATAACCATTCCAACCGGGTAACGATAAATTTTTCGATTTGCCATATAACATCGACTTTTTTCAGTAAAGATACTGTAGCTTCACTTCCATAAGTAAAATCTTGGACATTTATTTTACTGTAACCTACTACACCATTATTTTGATAGACCTGTATTGCCACATGAGCTTTTGCCGCGAAATCTTTGGCCGAAGGAGCTTTCTTTATTCGTGGTATAAGCTCTTCTAGTAAAACCGAACTTTTTGAGTAACAATTTGAATGATACCCATTATGTGAAGCGTGTTATAACCGTCTAGCGTATTTACATTTATATCAGCATTGTCTGCAACATATTGAATAAACGTGCCAGTTTCTGGTGGTAAGATATGAGGTGGTTGATGAAAAACTGTAGCTGCTTCGTACATCACAGTATCATTATAAAATGCACACAAACCGAAAGATGAAAAAATGTGTATAAGACGTGTTGACCCAAATCGTCGATGGAAAAAAATTGAGAGACCCAATTGTAATTTGGACTTAAAAGACCGAGACCGAACAGCAGTCATAATACTATGGTTAATGTTTGTACTTGCTCCAAAAAATAAAGCAGTGACTCTGGAATATTACTGTTAATATTTTCAAACATACGTCCTGGCGGGGCGTACCTAATTAAAATTATTGACTACTACAGATTGAATATCTTCTCGAATAATTGCTGCCGCAGCTTCCAGGACCCTAAATCGCTTTTCTTTTTCATTTGAAGTTTTTTTTGTCATACCAAGCTTGATTAAGAATATCATAATAACTATTCCCCTCAGATAATATAAACTAATAGTGGAGTACTGGAAAAAAGGCCCACGATTCCGTCCATTATTTTTTTTTAATTTTTTTATATATACTTCGGGTCTGTATTTATGTCTGGAGGTGAATGTGACCGCACTATTCAATGGAGGAGGGGATAAATTGGCCCGAAAAATGTGCAAAAATGGGTTTTTCACGGATGCCTTCGACAATTCAATTCGAAATTAAAAAACGTTCGAATAAAAAATGGAGCTATTCTGAATACAAACAATTTGAGCTTAGATTTACGAAAATCGGTTAACCGGTGCGAAAGTTACAGCCCTTTGACCGACCTCGCCCGTTGGAATTGTTTCTCAGGGATTTCCTACTCAGGGCGGTCGGTCGGATCCTGTTTTTGGGGGGATGGCATGCAATTAGAGCGTCCGTTTTTTTAAATTTATAGATTCACGGGCATACGAGAAGATTTGCCACGGGTAAGGTGCTTGGTCTAAAGGGGGCAGAGGGGGAGGGGGGGGCCGCGAAAACCCATTCAAACCCGCCTAATTGCCTCTGTAATTGGCCTATTTCAAAAATCTTAACGCCAAAAAATCCCGCGCTGTGCCTCCTTTAACCAACACAAAGGATTTTAAAAACGCGCGGTAAATAAAAAAATTATAGCAAAAAAAGCCTTTTTTATTAATTTTTTTTTAATTAAAATTGATTTTTTGGGGGTAAGAAAAAGCGAAGGGTGTAAAAAAACTACATGATGGGACGCAGTTTTTTTCCCCACAATCTGGACTCGGGCACATTTTTGTCCGGTGGTTAGGAGGGGGGGGGAGGGGGGTCAAAGTTCCCGGCCCCTAGCAGGGAGACGGAAAGGGTTACAATGTTTACACTTGGTTCATAATGAAGACCTATCGTTCCTATTCATAATATATTTGTCTCAATTTCCTACGTTAATTAGGGCCTGCAGGAGCCCGAGATACAAATTAGAATCTGCAATGCATTTTATGCCGAGTAGCAGCGGGATGCCGGGGGCGTGGCTTACGCTTATTGTTCTACTGTCTTATTGGTTGCACGTGGTTCCTGCGACATTTTATTCTGTGTACAGTAAGAATAAATATTGTTGAAGTTTTGTTGATTCGGAGATTCATTACGCTACAAGCAGCGATAAGTGTATCTACAATTTTCCACGGGATGCTTCTGAATGTTCTCGATACGCGAGACTATTATACTATACTATATGCTTCATACATATAATATATTGTAGCGTTGATTTGATAGGAATTGAGGAAGATGTGGCCAAAATAAGGTTGAAAAATTTGAATCGTAATTTACCGCGCTCCTACACACACAGACACTAAAAGCATTTCAATGCGTTAGTGAGGTAGAGCAGTGTACAAAAGTCGGGAGTGGGAGCGTAAGCCACGCCCCCGGCATCCTGCTGCTACTCGGCATAAAATGCATTGCAGATTCTAATTTGTATCTCGGGTTCCTGCAGGCCCTAATTAACGTAGGAAATTGAGACAAATATATTATGAAGAGGAACGATAGACCTTCATTATGAACCAAGTGTAAACACTGTAACCCTTTCCGTCTCCCTGCTAGGGGCCGGGAACTTTGACCCCCCGCCCCTCTCCTCCTAACCACCGGACAAAAATGTGCCTGAGTGCAGATTGTGGGAAAAAAAAAGCTGCGTCCCATCATGTAGTTTTTTTACACCCTTCGCTTTTTCTTATCCCCAAAAAATCAATTTCAATTTAAAAAAAAAATTATAAAAAAGACTTTTTTTGCTAT